>VZSE01003443.1:1784757-1840329 GCA_013398275.1 Promerops cafer | reverse complement strand
AAAAAAAAAAAAAAAAGAAATTCCTATGGCCTAAAAAACCAGCCTGGTATCTGTTTTGCTTATAAAATATGGGGTTATGGCTTTTGGAAATTGCTGGAGCCCATATATCTACCCAGAACAGTGTGAAAACAGTCTTGTGAGTGTTTTCAGCTTGCAGTAATCGGATAAGTGGATAAAATAGTACTTGTTCTCCTTGTCAAGTTGATTTCAATCTTGAACTTTATTTGAAAAACTAAAAGTTCTTGGGGTAGATCTATTCCCCCCAAGGTCCCTTTCCCCTTCCCTCCAAAGACAATAGAAATGAAGCCTGAGGTCAAGAAAACTTTGACTATCAGTGGCTGCGTCCCATCAGGATAGTCTAACGGCAATGGATTGGTGCATAAAAAAGGCACTGGAACAGGCTACAACTTTTGCTACTTTATCCGACCAGTGAAATAACACAGTGATGTTTCCTGCACTGCAACAGAAAAAGAAATAATAGAAGAATTATGTAGAGTGATTAAAAAACAAAAAAACAAGCAAACAAAAAAAAAACCAAACAAAAAACCCAAAATAAAACCAAACCAAAACATCCCCTCGCCCCCAAAACCCAAGAACCCTCCAAACACACCACACAATCTATTAACAAAAGGAAACATGCCAAATCAGAAACAAACATATGGATTAATCTCATTAAGAACAAGCAAGCTGCTTGAAGCCCCCTGTGCTCTCATTTCTTCTTTCCGCTGTTTCTGTATTATCCTTATCCTTTTCAGTGATTCCCTTGCACATTTTTTCTGCTCCTGGAGGCTCTTTCGAAGGCTGTTGGCAGCACAGAGGCTTTATGCATTAGAAGTCATGTGTAACTTTATCTGTAGTAGTATATGATAGATGAAGTGATAATGTACAATGTGTCTTAAACATGGTAAATGAGAGCTGCGAAAAATCTGAAAACTTAGCAGGATAAATGGCCTTTCTGAAGTTACACAAAATAACTGGTTCATTCTTAATTTAAAGTTTGGTTCCTAATGCATTAAAACTTAATTTTTTTTAAACCCATATGTTTTTAACAGAAGAGATTTCCATGTCACCAAAGGATAATAAAAGGATTCAAGTCCCTCTTAGCTCTCATTTACCTAGAGTGAGAAGTTATATATATTATATAAGGTCTTTTTAATATAATTGATAGTCTTTTTTTCACATAGAAAGTGCTACATAAGATTTGGAGACCAGACCTCACTGATTTCTTAAGGGTTTATGTGAAGCAGAGAGTAAGATTACGTATTTTGAAGGTATTCTATAAATGTAAATCATAACTGACACAAATCGACAGGAACTAGATTATCTAATCAGTTCTCAGTTCATAACTTCCCTCTAAATTTAACTGAAGTGGTAAAGATTATTTGTTTTCCTGGAGTCTGAGTGAGGTGTCATTTTCAATCCACACTTCTTTTTGTTTATGTATTTTAGAATGTCTGATATAATCTCTTCTTCTGTCACTGCTGAACTCTAAGTTGGTGTTAAAGGTCTAGCAAACTGTTCTGGGTAATCTAATCATTGCCCAATGTGATAACAATACCACAGCTTATCCATTTTGGTGGTCATTTTTGTTTGCAGGGCTGTGTGCAATAGGAAATAGAGTGAGACACATGATATATTTTATACCAGCTGTGAAAGAATGAAGACCTTCTGCCTTCAGCTTTGGGAAGAATTTTAGCAACTGCATATTAATGAAGCCATAGAACATAATCATGGGCTTAGTCTTATGCCAAACGTGGTGAATTGGTGAATTGAGGCCTTAATGGCATCCTTGACCTTCAGATGGAATAATCTGGTCAACCATAATCAAATCACAAAACTATTGATAATTTCAACCCCCTTTTAGACACTTCTCTTGTTTCAATTAGCAATCCATTACAACTGAAAAGCAAGGCAGAGGAAAATACGTGTCTAGCTTCTTCCTGGGTCTAGGAAACTAACTGCTGAATATGTCACTTTAATAAAACCCTTGGGAAATTTGGAAGGCTTGGATTTATTCTGTTGTTATTAAAAGAATGTTTTAGTAGAGTGCATAACTTGATTTTTTTCTGCTTGCCATTTGATCAAATAAACTTGATTTTCACATGTGCAATTGCCTTTGCCTGCAAAGCTGCTTCACTCCTTTAAATAATAATTTCATTTTGGTTCAGCTTTTACAGAGAACATTGCATTCTTTTTTGAATTTGAAATCAAGGACTAAACAAAATATAGGGCTTACATTTCTGGACCTGGTTTCCATTGACATTATGGCCTATTGATGTTAATCAAATTTTGTAACCAGACTATGTAGGTGATGTGAATAAAGTTAAGGTCCAGTCTCAGGGTCCTTTGCTCTTGGAGAGGACAGTAGAAGGGCGTGGTACAAATTAAAATCAGGTTCTCATGATAAATTTTTGTCTGAAGTAACTGTACTAGAAACAGCTGAATATTGTCTGAAGGGAGTAGTTTAACCTACTGTTGCATCGGCATGCAAGGGAGGTGACTCCAAACAGCTGGACCATCATAAAAGTTTTCTAAATCAGGCAGATTTTTTAGTGAAGGGTGAGGACAAAGTGACTATTTGCTGTGTATTTAATCAGTAATTGTTCAGATCACTATGTGGGTTATTTTACTATTATTTAAATTTAGCATTTTAAGAATGAGGAATGCTTGAGAAAAAGTTCATCTAGGAGTCATGCATCACTGCATCTTTTACAATTATTTTTTACTCCGAACATACCAAAATGAGGCACATCCAATATATTTCTTCATTAGGCTCCCAACAAAATACAAGACTTGACCATTAGCATTAATGCTGCTCCTAGAGGCAGAAGGCAGAGGCTGCTAGTCAGCACTCCAGAGTGTCAGCCCTGCTCTGCCCCATTACTGTGGCTTGAGGCATGGTGATTGGGAAAATCCCATAATAATATGGTCTCTCTTGTGTTTTCCCATTGAGATATCAAAATTTGCATTACACGTGCAAAATGTCCCAGGGTTAATGATTACCTCTCGGAAGCCTTGAGGTTCGTACGAACTTGCAAATTATTATGAAGTGTTTACCCTGTGGTTTTTGGTCCTGCCACCAGCCTTTAGGCTCTGTGACTATATGCCTCCATTGCAGCTGTTTGCCCAGAGTTCACCTGTTTTGGTTGGTTTTACTGTCAGTTCCCATGCCTTTCTAGCAATTTTTTTTTTTTCAAGATAGCTAGATCTATCCAGGTCATCCTTAATTTCCCAATACTCAACCCAAACACAATTCCCATCTGACTTAGTTTCCTTTCCCCTGTATTTCTTTTTGAACATTTGTCCATTTTTTGCAATTTCTATTGCATTTTTTGTCTGGCATGAATGCTACCAGTGGTGCAAACACAGGGAAATCTGGCACATATATTTCCCTCTTCACCCTCTAAGTGTATGTAATGCAGTACAATTACTCAACAAATTGTGAAAAGACCAAATGAATATGTATGTCATGAAAACAAATTCCCTTTTCAAGTGAATATTACTTGAATGAAATATCCACATTTACAACATGATCTTTATACTTGTGTCCCAATTTTAGGTACGCAAAAAAATACAATATGCAACTTCTAATTTTTTTTTAATTACAAGTTACCAAGAATCCCAATTTGCTTGAGGAACACAGGCTCTATTTTTTTGGAAGCAAAGGTTCATATGTGTTAAAACATGGGTACAAATTAAAAGTATGCGTTTTGAAGCTGGAATCCAGGATTTTTTGTTTTCACACATGAAACATAGAAAAGAGTTTTGTGAAATGACATTGAAAAGACTGCTGATGAGATTCATAAAATAATACTAACTAATTTTAACACATGCTGTGTCATTGTATCAGAGAGGAACAAAAGGACATTCAATGAATTTTGAAGGAAACAAATTTAAAACCAATAAAATTATTTTCCCTTTAGTACAATGACTAACTGGCATACTTAAGTCATTACCACAAGATAAAGTATCAGAAATAAACATTTCTGTGAATAAGGAGAACAGTTATATTAGGCTGTATAGGTAATTTATGTGGGGTATAAACTCTCATGATTCAGGACATAAACTACCTATTAAATAACAGGGGTTGGTAAAACATGTTCCCTAAGGGCAGAGTAATCTTATATGGTGCTCTTCATACTTTGCTGTGACACATTTTGAGTTACTACTGAGTGTTGAAGAAAAGGTACCAAATTATGTGGAGCAATGATATAATTAAGCATGGCAACTCTTTTGCTCAAACATGCTGTTTCTGAGCATAAGCCTTCACAGGAAGTATCCAATATCTCTGATCTTGATTATGTTGAACATAAAAGAAACTTTTAAAGCTTTTACCTTAGTGTTCCTTTTTTTTTTAAAAAAAGAGAAAATACAGTTGATACCCAGTCCTCTGTTCCAATGTTCCTACTTTTCTATGTGATGTATTGACTCACCTCAGATAGCCCAGATAATATTCACCATTAAACTATGTCTCTCTTTGCACTTCCTTTCCCTCACTTAATTTCACACCCAGAATATAAAATAATGCTGAAGACAACTGCTTGTGGTTTGTCCTGTTAGTTCCTAAATGGGAAAACATGTGATGTGGCAAAGTTCTTGTCCTACTTATCTTAATTCAAAATGTTTTACCCTTTTAATCCTACAGGGACATTTTGCAGAAACTTCATACCTCCATGCCACACTCTGTTTAGTTTCAAGGTTGTCTGAATTGCAATTAATCGACATCTGGACTTTTATTTGAGACAATGTCACTTCCTGAGAATGTTTCTGGATGACACAAAGTTACCTCTTAGTTCCTCTTAGCTGATGTTTAATTAGAGATTCCAATTAATTATTCTATATGCTCCTTCATATTTCTTGGGCTCAGCTGAGGAAAGCCCACATTACTCCAATAGTTCAGAGGAGAATTTTGTCAGGATTTGCTTCCAACTATGTAAAAAACTGGCCTAGATTAAGTAAACTGCTTACCACTATTATCTGTTTCTTTCATTTCATATTGTGAGAGGATTTCATTACAGAAAATGGCAGAGAAGGTTTGGATGGTCTTATTTTATACAAGCTCCCCAGAGAAGTGGTCACAGCACCAGCCTGACAGAATTCAAGTATTTGGACAATGCTGTCAGGCACATGGTGTGACTCCTGGGAATGGTCCTGTGCAGGGCTGGGAGCTGGGCTCAATGACCCTTGTTGGTCCCTTCCAACTCAGCATATCCTGTGATTCTGTGATGTTTGGGTGAGCCAAGTTCTTAGAAAAATCTAGCTGAAAGAGAAGACATGCTCTTGAAAGTAGACCAAAACGTAGGATCAGGATTCTCCTATGTTATGTTTTCTACTCTTTCAGTTTCTGACTCTGTAATTCATCATGCTTTTGACTCAACTCAGAAAGCACGTGTTTATTCTTGCCTCATTTCGCAGGTTGGTAGTGTGAACACTGGATAAAATGTACTGCATACTCAGTGGTAGAACAGAGCCTTTTCCTGTCTTTTTATTGGAAGAAGAGAAGGAGTAGAGTAGATATTTGATCTTCTACCACTTGATCTTAATGAAAAAAACCAAAAAAACTGGTAGTGCCCAGAAGGTCATATGTAATCTATTTGTTTACTTTAGACAGAATTCAGCTGTAACTATGTCTTTCACAGTGAGTGATTGTGTATGTTGCTTACAAAGCTCTACAGTCCTGGATGTTCCTTAGCTCTCATGGGCATGCTGTTCCAGGGCCTGCTTTGTCCTGCTGGTTCTTCCAGTGGCTCACAAACATCTTCCTTGTTGCTGTTCAGGTTCTGTAGCTCTTATGCCAGCAATAAACATTAAAAAATATAATAATAATACCTTTCCTCTTTGCTTTTGGATTTTGCAGACCTGAAGCCTATTCTGTCTTCTCTTCTGCTTATCTTCTCATCCCTGTAAGACTTTCAATTTGTTTTCTTTAGCTTCACAGTGTCACTTCTTTCAGCCTATCCTCGGTAATGTTTTCTAGATTGTTTTTATTTCAAACTTCTGGATTGTTTTTGATGAATCTACCTCTTTCTAGCTGTGTAGTCCCCAGAGAGGACACAGTTTACTGGCTGAACTGAATTTAAGGACTACAGGGTTAGGTAAATATCCATATAGTAGAAACTTACACCAACTTGCACTTTGGTTGCAGGAAAGATTCTGCAAGGACTTTTTGATTAGCATGGTACCCTGCAACACCTGAATAATTATTGGAAGGAACAATTCCCAGATAGCTTTTCCTCACCTTGTATTTCGGTGGTGGTTCCCTCTCTTAGTTTAAACGTTTTCAGATAATTTCTTAAGATTAGGAAAATAATTTAGAATTATAATTCTGGTCTCTGCTACACTCACTGCTCGTACTAGACATGTGGAATCTGTAAGTGAAACAGGCATTCTCTCTATTCCCTCATCCTGGCTGTTAAATGAAAATGTTCCACAGAACCAGAATAAGGGCAGATGCCCTTCTCCACCCTGCCAGATATATCCTTGCATCTTGATTTCCTAGCAACTAGGGTTCTCCTAGAGCTGTTCAACTAGGCTTTATCTAGTAAGTCTCCCATGTTTTCCCAGCTTGGCTCTGGGGATGTCACAGAAGATCATGTCAAAAGCCTAAATGATGACAACATACGACACTTACTGCTTCTCCTTTATTTGCAAGCATAGGAGCCCATTATATAACAAAATGAGATTTGTTTGATGTGATACATTCTTGACAAATGCATGTTGGCTATCACCTGTTCCCTTGTTATCTTTCACAGTTTTAGAGCTTATTTCACGCCTCTGTGTTGAGAGCAGGTGCTGGTTCCTGACAGCTCCAGGGGCCCCAGCGCAGGGCACAGCTGAGCCCCTCAGCCATGGGTGGACGGGCGAGAGCCCCGGGGAAAGCCTGGGCAAGGGAGGGAAGGACACTATGAAGTGTCCTGAAATTATTATGCTCAAAGTATTCTAGGACAGAGTGCAGTTTATCTGGAAACAACCGATCTGCACAGATTCATAATGTTAGCTCTTCCCTTAGGCTAAATTAACATTTGACTAATTTCCTTACTGGTACTAACTGATAGCTATCTTAAATGTCCTTCTGGAGACTTAGACTCTCATCCAATGCTTTTACTATGAGCCAGTTCAGAACAGTGGGATGCAGATGTACAGACTACTTTTTTAATTTTCAATGCATTTGGTCTATCAAGGCTGACTATCTGAAAGATTGGATGCTCGCTTTCCACAGTTGATATAAAAACTCCTATTGTGAAGACCGGAAATTTAAGTTCTTGCTGTTATTTAAGAGTCTGAGCTAAAGGGATAGAATCCAACATCTCTATCTAGACTCTTTTGCCACAATACCCTTCTTGTCATTGACTGCACAAATAGGTAGCCAAAGGATGATGAAGAAGCCAATATGCTCTGTCAGTGTTACTGACGAATTTCCATGAGCTTGGAGAATATTCATCACATAAGCCTTTTTCTCTTACACATTTTTCCTGCAAAGCAACAGAAACCAGCTGTAAACGAATGGCAAGATCTAGATGTTTGTATAAGTTAGGAGAGCCTTATCTCTTTCTTTCTTACAAAACTTTGATCCATGAAGAGCAAGAAAGAGTATCACTGCAGGTGGTAAGAGTATCCTGATACCTCTGAACTGTGCAAAGTAAACATTTTTGCTCGAGAAATTATCATGTATTCCAGGTGTAGGCAGTATAAGTTATCTGTGGCATTGCTGGAGACTGCAAGACAACACCTCCTGACTGAAACTGTGCAGCCCAGTAACTCTTCCATTTGGGCCGAACAAGCTCAAGTACTCTGCTTTGTGTAAGTCTCAAAAAAAATTTCTTGCAAATCAGACCTTTATGTCTTAAGGGCCTGAAACTCCGGGATTCCTCTGACAGGCACTGAAGTGGACGATGA
The DNA here is from genome assembly GCA_013398275.1 of Promerops cafer. Lineage (NCBI taxonomy): Eukaryota > Metazoa > Chordata > Aves > Passeriformes > Nectariniidae > Promerops > Promerops cafer. The sequence continues at coordinate 1,832,433 of VZSE01003443.1, read as the reverse complement.
ATTTAATTCCAGCTTTGAGTCAAGCTCTGCATAGGAAGTTTAGAACTAAGCAATTAAACTGCTGGGGAAGAAGGAGGACTTTTACATATTATCAGTAAGCAGTTCTTGTGACAAAAGAATACCTGACTGTTATTCTTAGGAAAGACCACCCACAAGATTGAATTTGGGCTGTGTGATTTTGCCCCAAATGATAACTATATGTAGACATGCGCATAAGTCAGCACAGAATCTGCATAAATATATAAAATATAAACATACAGTAAAAACATTAGTCAGATAGAAAGAACAGATGAGCGGAGCAAGCACAGTGTGAAACTATTTCAGCAAGGCAAATTTAAAGCAAACACTGAAACAAATGAGGTGGCAGACAACAGTATGAATGTTAATGAACCAAAAACAATACAGCAGAAAACTATTAAATGCAGTTTTGGTGCATGAACAATATATTGCTTTAAAAGGTGCTTTCTCTATTGGTGATATGTAAAGATGTATCATTTAATGTAATATTTATGAGAAGTTCAGTGCAAATATCTCTTTGCTGATCAGTGCAACAGGACAACATTTGGGATAACTTTGGAAATCTGTAAATTTTCAGCTATAATTTCAGGAATTGTTTAGATGAAGTTAGGAAACCAGTGTATTGGAAACATCAAGAGTTGATTGTGAATTTTCCCCAGGTTTTGCATTGCTATTAATTCAGGGTTTTGGTAATAACGTCTATCAAGATCTTTCTTAAACTGGAAGTGAAAAGCACTTTTAATTTCATAATAGATGGCAGTCACAGTGTGTCTTCAGCTGGAGATTTTTGTTTGCAGGAGTGACAGATTGTCAAGCCATCAGCAGAATTTTGGAGTTCACAGAGCTTCCAGTACTTCCTCTATGACTCCTGCATGACATCCCATACTGATGAAGACTAGTGTTTTGCCTTGATTGATTACACAGAAGATCTGTTTCTGCAGCTATTTTGCCTCAAGGCAGTTATTCTTTTAGCTGGTATCTATTTCTAGTTGCCCACAGTTACCTCGCTGACCTCCTTCAGCAGCTTTAGGACATCAAAACTTTGTGTATCCAAGCCCAACTCACAGCATCCTTTCCCATTCCAGGTGCAAAGTACTTCTGCACTTGATCATCTCCTTTGGACAGGGATAGATCTCACAACCTTGGCTCTTCTGGACCTCCTCCCTACCTGCTCAGGGGTGAAATATCTGAAAATAAGCCACTTTGCAGGGGAAAAAAACTGAGTAGCCTGTATTCAGCTGAGCAAAGTATAAAAAAATGGACATGTTTATTTCTGGTGACCAAGTACATTTGTGACGCATTTACAGCAGTCTAATTCTATGACATCATGTTCACATTTTGCTAAACAGCAAATTCGCTTTGAAAACAGCACTGTTGTGACATAAAAGTGATATATGCAGCTCTTTTGGGCATATTCCTATTTTTATGTTCATGAAACTTGAAAGAAGTTGAAATGCATGCACTTCTAGCTTTCAGTTATCCCTCTTAAATGTGTTAACCAGAAGCCAAATAAAATAAGCTGGATCTTGGAGCGTGAAAACTGACTCAGGCATGTAGAGCACAAATTATGGATCTGCGATATATGGATCAGGTTTACAAAACTTCTGCATAACATAATTACTTTATTTCATCAGATTTCAGTGGAATATGGACTGTTCTCTTAGATTAATCTAGTGACATCTGGAGAAAAAATACTGTCCAAAATTATACAAATAAAATGCATAAAATCATGAAGTAAATGCAAACCTTTTTATTATTGCTTCTTGTAACATAGCCAGCAGTATTTCTCAGGAAAACAGGAGCTACCATACATCTGAGATGCCATGAGAAAGACTTTGGCATATTCAAGGGTTGCTGTAGCCTCCCCAGTGATACTTCTTTACAGCTGTGCAGTGCCTGTCTATCCAAAGCAGATTGTTATGGTGCTAAGCACTATTTCTAACATGGCCATGGTCAACCCCAGCCTTGAGGGGGTCTTTCCAGAGCAGGTGGCACTTTGCAGCATGTTTGCACTCATTGTGGACATTTTTTAATAACACAGCAAGAAACCAAGCAGTAGAGAATCAGGATTCACCCTCAGAGCTTAGTCATGTGATGCAGTATGGCTCTTCTGTCACAACAGCTGTGCATGTCTCAGTCCTACGGCAGCAGATTTTCTTGCAGTTTGCTTAAGACAAGCTGTCTCTGATGGTTGCTTCTTGTCTTGTTTTGGTGAAAATCCATCTGTCACCTACTCAGAGGATAAAGCCATAGAGGAAAGAGTGCAGAAACACTGGAAAACATGAGATAACTAAAACTGATTATACAATACTTATTGTTGTGCAGACAACAATAAGTAATTTGAAAATACTAATAATTGTGATTTATGTTAATTTTTCATGCAGTCAAACTGGTAATAGCTTAAAAAAAATTTAGGTTTAAAAATATGAGTAGGAAGATGTATTTGAAAACCTCTCTCTTAGCAGGCATCATGATTTCTAATTTGAAAAATTATTTGAGAATAGTTGGACTCCACAGGCACTATAAGAAGCCAATTGCTAATTTTTTTCAGCAACTGCCTCTAGGGGAAACCATTTTTCATTATGCAAACAAATATACATGGATGTAAGTACACTCCTTGGTTTAAAGCTTCTACAAATTCTCTTGCATTTCTTTTACTTAGATTAGAAATTCCTGGTGTAATTTATCCAAAACTCACAGTGAATTTTACAGAATTAAAAAATAAACTAAAGTTGTCCCCAAGAATTTTCCCTTTCTGAAAGCTTCTTCAGGGTTGTTCTTAGTCAGTAAAAAATAGTACTGAGTGTGCCCCCTTGTAACTCTGTTGTTTCTAAAGACTTTACTGTCAGCACACTTGTTGACTCAAACTAGGGCATGACAATAATCAAATTGTACCTCCTGACAAGGTAAAATAGAACCAAAATGGCCAGTAACTTTTCCACTTTCAAAGGAAAAATAGTTTGTTGGTTTTGAGCATAAGGTACTTTAAAGTTCCTAAGAAATCAAAGGACTTTCTCTCACTTTCTCTTTCTTTCATGCAGTTTTGAAATCTGTCCTTAATTAGTAGTTGTTGATTGCATTGTTTTGGGGTTTTGCCTTGGTTTTTTATTTGTTGAAAATTAAAGTCGCATAGCTTGAAATCACCTACATTAATCACAGTGTCCAGAAAATGTAATTGTTTGAATAAATAAGAGTTGTTTTATAATACCACTAGAAGTCTACCTGACATTATTTACATGTTATTCTCTGAATCTAATTTGCTGTAGGTTTTAAATATGGATTCAGTTCTTTGGTTTTTCAGTCAATTTATTAGACAATATCTAACATACAATAGGAATTCTCAAAACTCAGTTATAATGGTAAAACAGACTAAATCCTAAAACTTGTATCAAAGCCAGAATAAAATAATTTCGCCAATAGAAGGCTGCAGAAATTGTATTACTGTCAGTTACATTTTATGGCCAGGCTGTAGGATGAGGGAGGAATATATTGGTGGCTGATGGATCTTGGTCTGTTCTGGAGTACAAGAAATATTAAGGGCTACAGCTGTATTAGCCTGTTATAAGTGGGACATTGCTGTGGTTTTGGTAGAACTGTAGCCATGTGGGAAAGGGAGGGACCAGTTTCATCCAACAAGTTTCATCCACCTTGCTGCCTTCTTACTCCACTGCTTCAGAGCAGATGATATGTTCTGATCCTCCTCTGTGGGTGCATAAACATTGCATTTCTGCATAATTTAGTGGATACTGTACAGAAGAAAATATCTAATTTAATGAAAACAAACAGAAGCATTACTGGAATTTAACAGGCAGGATGAGGATCTAATTAGCTAACAGCAACAACTGGCTCTAGCATAACTGCTCTTGTCTCAGTGGCATTTCTTGCCACAGATATCAGCGGCAGAAGTGACAAAAGGCTGTGGCACAATACGAAACGACCCCCACGCTACCAGAGCTGTGATCAGTTCTCTTATATTTGCAAAGGAACACTTCCTGCCAGCAAGTTGGATAACTCTGCTGTGTCAGACCCAGCAGTTTGTTCCGTGCATCTGTCAAGTGCTGTGTGCTCCTGGTGGTTTTATGCTCACTCAAGTTATCAAGCAAGGACTGTTTAGTGTGGCACGGAGGAGCCTGTGCACTCTGCAATATGAGCACTAAGACAACAAACAAAGGTTTTGTGCCTGAGAGTGTAAAGACCCTTCTGATGAATCACAGGCCAGAATAGGGCTAAAGAGACAGCTACAGCACAGGCTGTTTTATTTGGTAACTTTGATAACATCTATAATAAAAATTAATAGAAATGCCTATGGAAATAAAGTATTGTTCCATAGAAGAGGGTATATTCTTCCTAAATAGGCTAGCAAAAGGCTGCCACATTTTTTAGTCCACGTAAGCGAGGTTTGAGGCTCTATGCTAGATATGAGATGCAGATACAGTCACAGTATCCCTGTGGACTGCATTTATTCCACAAAAAACCCTGAAACAATGAAAAATGCTCTTTATGCCTGTGTGGGGGATGTTGTTAATGTCAGAATACTCTGTCAGACAGAGATTTTGTGCATATTATTTGTGTTAATGAGCATCTCTTTTGCTGTAATTCTAGATTTACATTTTCAGGAAGCTCATCTCAGGTGAATTACACCTACAAATGTAGGTGCAAAGTAATGTACAGGCAAAGCAGCTTTTAAAAGCTGCCTGTGTGGTCATACCCTTTTCACTGTGTACGTTTTCAACTCTCCAGGTCATCCTAGGAACATCACCTGGTTATTTTCCATTAAGAACGTGTATTGTAGCAATGGGGTATGCATATGAATTTGTAAGTGAAGTACATTTATCTACATAACTTCTTTCCATTCTATAGCATAACAAAAAGAGCTTCATAACATCAGGAATATCAAAATATGATAAAAAAAAAATATGCTTTTCAAGAAGAATGAAAAAAACTTTCAGGCACATGTAAAGGCTTCCCTAGCAATGACTTGAGACACATTTCAGCCACTTTCACCCATATCAGACGTGATCGGTAGTCACTGCTGTCACAGCCGAGCAATCGGTGAGGGTGAAAGCAGACAACAAAGGAGTCTGAATGAAACATTTGCAGCAAACTGTCAAAAAATTACACTAAAGATAGATTAAGAGCTACCACAGATGTGTGACGTGCTGAAATGAGTGAAAAGTCACTGCAGTGACCTAAAATGAATATGTAATCTTATTTTACTATTCTAATTGGCTTTGTGAAGCTATGCCCAAAATTTTAGCATAACCTGCTCACAAACATCATTGATTTCAAAATGTGAGAAGCGAGATCATTAGTCTTCTGGAAGCTGTGGGGGAAATGTACAACAGAGTTACAGACCTTTATGTAAATGTTCCTGAAAACCTGTTCTATCCTATATTTGGGTGTGTGGGGTTTAATTATGAGTAGGATCAAAGACATCTTGAAAAGAGCTAATCCTGTTTTATGTGTATGCAACTCCATCTACATTAATTATATCTCAAGATCACAGAACTTGCTTACAAGCAATAATGATAGTGATGCAAATGATATTGTGGCATTGGTAGACCATTTCACTGCCAACAGAGGCAGAATGGATTACCCTTCTCTGTGACATTTAATTAGGGTATATTGTCTTCTACAGAACTTCTTCTGTGGCAAAAAATATAGAACTTTCTCAATTAGAAAAAACTACTTGTTAAAACATTGCTGCCATATTCATAATGGGACTCGAATCAAATATATTTGGGGTTAAATCCTCTGCTTTTGAACATCAGCAATTCTGTCATCACTGTTCTCTCAGATTCAATGAAGGATGTGTACTAGTGAATTTGGTCAGCACATGAGAGCCATTTAAAGTGTTGACAGAATTCCAAAGGATTTCACTTCTTTTTTTTTGTAAGTAACGGAAATCGTTATTTCTCTTCTGAGTGACACTTCATTCTGCTTGGAGTTTTCTTTTATTCTGGATTAGTCAAAACCAGCATTTTCAAAAGTTTCTGGGAAAATATTTTTCCAATGTTTGAGTCTTTTGGCCACTTTTTAAAAAAATTATTTCCACTACGTTTTGTGAGTTCTGTCCCATTTTTCTAATTTCCTTTTTTTCCTAAAATTACATGAAGTTTTTGAAAGTTGTTTCATATTGCTGCAATATTTCCTGTTCACTAAGTTGAAAATGCTTTTTATCAGCTTCTCTGGTGTATTTATTTCAGTCCTGATAAGAAGCATGCATTCACCTTGGCTATATAGAACAATTCATTTTCTTAAGGGAAGTTAATTTTAGTAAAAAAAAAAAAGAAGCTTGCTGAGTGTAACTCTTGCTTTGTATTTTGCAAGCTTAGTCCTCTCATGTGTGCTTTTTCCAAACGTGGACAAAGAAGATTTTGTGGAAAGGAAAAGTGCACGAATACTTGGACCGAACAAACTTTGAATGTGAGGGAAGATAAAAATCTCAGTAGGTAGGAGAGCTATACAGTGAAAGGATAACTACGAGCAAAAGAAGAAAATGGTCATCTTTTCCCATGCCTTCTTCTTATCCCTGAGGTAGAAGGATCTACCTGCCTTTGTCACACAGTGGGATTGATAATGCAAAGGACAAATATTCTTCTCTGTCATTATGTCTTTATAGGTCTCTTCCAGCTGTGCTTAAGCGGCACAAACTCCCACAGAGTTTTCTTTTGTAAGGATGAAATAATCAGTCCCTGACAGGGTAGAATCAAGAGACAGGTAGGGTAGCATTTACCTCACACCTCCTGGAACACATATGGATCTTCTTCCAGGCAGAAAAGTAAAGGTGAATTTCTCGAATCTTAAATCTGTAGCAAGCAGTATATAAAGGTAGTCAAAATGTAGTAGATCATGCCTGATGCAAATTTGATGAGTGTGACTAAATTTAAAAGGGTGTCTACTGTCTTGCAAGAAGTTTGTTGACAAAGTAAAGCAAATCACAGGAAATGCATGTAGAACTGCAAGGTTGGTGATTGTTTAGACAGGGGAGAGAAACCTCCAAACATATGCAAGAGTGTCAGACTCTTGTGAATACAATTCAGTCTGCCAAGAAAGAAAAGAAGATAATGACATTGGTTACAGAGCAAGACAATGAGATACTTGTAATGAAAATATATTAATACCAGGTTAATGGTGGTAAGCACTACTATAAAAGAATGTGATAAGCCAGAACAGCCATGACTGAAATCAATAATTTTCCATCCACACACAGCTTGTTTGAATGTAGAGGGGTTGCATATCCATATATCCAGGTTGAACTTAATTTAGCATTATTCAGAATTGGTGATGAGTAGGAGATGGAAGAAAGAAGTGAAAGCCCATCTGCAGTTATGTAATAACACATCAACATGATCTCTCTCACATCTGTCTGATGGTATACCAAAGAAATGAATTTGCATGGGCTCAACTGGACTTTGGAAGAGGACCCAAATTCTGAATTAACATCAAGGTACTCTGAATTTCTTCTCATTTGTCTTACAGAAATGATCTGACAAAATGGACTTCAAATGAAGAGTTATTTTATCATTTATATTGGAAAAAAAATTCACTTCTAGTGAAACAATATTTAATGCTAGTGAAACAATCCTTTCTAGCTGCTGTACATTGGGAGGAAGGAACTAAGACCACTGTTGGGAGGAAGGAACTAAGACAACTGTTTTCTAAAATTTGTCTATGATTTGTAGGAGACTGCGATCTTAAAATACCTTTGTCAAGCTCAGGTGAAGACATATTAGCCTTTTATTTGGATTAGATTATTGTTCCTGAAAATGTTTGATTCCTGCCTCCTCTGATCCTTATTGTAAAAACATCTAAAAGTTTTTACTTTCAAATGAATGTGTATGGTGTATCCATATTAACATTTTCAAATGTGGTAAAACATGGAAAACTTCTAACTCAAGAGGCAAAAGTTTGGCAGTAAATACATACAGGTTTTAATAATGAAACTCTGAAAACTAATAAGCAGATAGCAAGAGTCAAACATAGACCCTATCAGAAGCCAGATGAACTTGGAAAACTGCAAATGAAAATATTACATTTAAAAAAATCTGCCCAGTACTGGCACTATTATATTGAAAATGCTGCGTGTTTTTTCCGAGATTTAGAATTTTTATATTACTTTGTCAAAACCTTGATTGCCTAAGGCTTGGATTACCTGCAATTCTGGTTCCTTGCTTTCTTCATGTCAGTTTCAAATAGGCTTATTAACTGGACCTCATATTACAGGTGAAATTCATTAATTAATTTTAGTCTCATTTGTAAAGGACAAAATATTTTGTGTTTTGATTGGGCTTTATTAAGGCTAACAAGAAAGGGAGGCTTCTGCTGACCTTGTGTTCAGATCTGGACTTTGCCCCAGAGATAGACAGAGGAAGGCATTGGTTTCTGGAAAACATTTGTTTTACTACCAAGAAGCTTCAGAGGATCTGCTCCCAGGCCTTCCCTCAGAACAGTTTGGGAAGCATATGCATTAGAAGAAAAGGACTTCAGAGCACTGTTTTTTTCTTTTATGGGTGCTAATATGACTGAAGACATTTTTGTGAGGTAGTTATATTTTAAGGTGCATTAGGTGCTCTGTTGCCTCCTTTTACAGATCTACTGTTCATTTTAATATTTTCTAAGAGCATCTGTAATATGTGATAGGTGTTAATGTCACTTATAAAATTAAATTAACTAGGATGTTCTGAAATTGTCTTTAAAGGTCAAATTATAATAATCTTACCCAGAGTAGTACTTTTACTCAGGGGTAGGTCTAGGTAAATCAATAGCACTATAGAAGAAATAAGGTTAGATACATAAAAGGACTTTGGCACCACATATCCTCCAAAATGTACTTATCAGTACAGCCTAAATTCATAGGTTTAAATTCCCTGAATCCTTATTCGTTCCCTGACACTCTTGGAGATATGGAAAATTTAACTTTTAAGCTATCTATCTAAAATTTTCCATCAGTATGATTTCACAGTAACATAGAGATTTGCTTCTGAGTGGTCAGAAGAATTGATAATATGGAACATACATGTGTCTGCTTTCCTTTATTTCACCAGCTACTACTGTTCTGCTGTAATCTGCATGTTCCTTGCATCATGAAACTGTATCCCGAAAATATCCGGAGCAGAGCAAAGTGCTCCAGTCATCAGCCCCATGAGTGCTCTGAGCTATAGCTTGCTCAGTCTTTCTCTTAGCTGTTGTGTCTGACATAATCCTTTAAACTTGCTCAAAGCGAGAACTGGAATTTTAATACTCTACAGAGGCCATAACTGTAATCTGTGGTGCTATATTTCGCTGGCCTGATGTTTGTATAGCTTTTTTAGGCAAAGTACAAAGCTACCAGTAGAAGGATTGAGAAAGACCCATACCAACATATCTGAGAGTTCCGACTACTCAGCTGAAAGATGTATACACATGAAGAAGAATCAGCAGGAAGTTTTGGAACTCGTTGCTCCTTTACTTCAAGCAGTTACTATAAAATATTTGAAATACTGGGTGTTGTGGGGTTGCTGCAGGAATGGAGTGATCCTCCATACAAACCACATTGTGACTGAAAATCAAAATACGGAGTTGAGCAGCTCCAAGTAACCTTATTTGTTTCTTTCTAGTACAAAAATAGCATTGTAAAAATGAGATGGAAGGCTCTCTAGTAAAAAAGGTCTGCATCTGGTTTTTAATGACTCATTTGGGCATGCATTGCTGCTCAGTTATGATTGAACCTATCAGGATGCCACTCCTGAGTGTTGTGTGGCTTCCACTCTTAGCTGTTTGTTCCAGTAGATTTTTTAAGTCTCAACAGGGACAAAGGCAAGTACTTGCTTGTGAAGACACAATGTATTAAGGTAGTAATTTTTCATTTTTAATGACTGTCATGACTACCCTTCAGCTGCCGAGTGCATCATTTAGCTCCTTGTCCTCGACGCCATTCATTGAACTGTCAGCATGTGTCATTTGCTGTGCACACAGTGCTGTTGCAGATGTTCGTGTTTCTGTCAATGCCCAGCCCTGATACTTGGGAAGGGTGGCTTGTTGCCTGCCTTTGCACGATCAGAGGGGTAAACCCTCGGGGCACCCAGTGTGAAGCATCCTGCTTCAGCACTCATTTTTCACTACATAGATATAAATGAATCAAAACTCTGCTACAAATATTTCAGAAATTGAGGAGAGCTTAATAGATTAAGACCCCTTCTTAAGCTTCCTTTTGCAAATATCTAGGACCAATCCATTTCCTCTCAAAAAACTGGAGCTTTAAGACGTCTCCCTCTGAACCCAGTTGGCTCTTATTTTTCTATTCAAAGTCCTATACTGAGGTGAATGGGAAGTATTTCACAGGGTACTTGCAGCTCTACATAGGTATGATGCCAAACTAGTTGCATGTGGGACCCAGAAGTGTGTATAGCTGCTAGGCTTTCCAGGCAAAGTTTTTCTTATCCTTTCCATGAAAAGTTACTAGTCTGATCAATGCACTTGTGACAGTAGTGTTTGGCCCTCATGAGGAAATTTAGGACATAAGCCAGCTCCTTTTCTCAAAAGGAGAGAGATACAGCCAGGCCCATGTATGTTTATAGCACTGCTATGTGGAAGGAATCTCTTTTGTGTGCTTATTATAAGTTTAGAGCCCCTTTATGCAGTAGAACTGGGGATAGGATCTACTGTCCTTTGGTCTGCTCCTCAAAGTAAAGGCAATAACTGAGTGAGGGAAGGTGAAAGTAACAGTTTCTTATTTATGAGAAACCCCCAAACTAGCAAAATACAACAAAGGAAAAGCAATATGAAGGATACTTGGTGCAATATATTATGCTCCTGAATCAGCCATCCTGTCACTGTGTGTCCTCAGACGAGTCACATACTTTCTTTTCCCAACATACAAAAGCTGGGAATAGCAATGATGTCTGTAAAGCTCCTTGAGACCTGTGCGTGAAAAATGCTAGCAGTATGCTGATTTTTTTTTTCCTTTTTTTTTTGCTGTTGTAAAAGATGGAAAGGAACAGCATGCCAAGGAAACTTTGGCAAACTGCTTTTTTCCTGCTGTGTTCCCTATCTCTGCTTGTTCCTGCTATATAATTAGTTTTTAAGTCTTAAGTCTCTGGATATACTTTGCTGCTCACTGTTGTGTATCGGATTCATTGTATATCAAGCCCAGTGGAGCCCTCATCCCTCCTAGGTGTTCTAGTGAGCTGAATGAGACAGAGAGGAACCAGCCACCTTTTGGAGAAAAGGTTATAGGAAGGAAAAAAAAAAAAAAGTTAATACGTAGTACCTTATGGTTTTATTAATCTAAAATTTCTAGGGCAATTCATCTAGTCACTTTCTTCTGCCAGTGACATTATAAACTCTCTCCTGTCACCAGATTGGCCTGTAAAGCACGCTCTGTCATTTACTGGAAAGGTTTTATGGAGAAAGAAAACAGGAATGTTTAGTTAGGTAGTAGTTCAGGGCAGACGAAATAGGCAAGGAGAATTACTACTGCTACCTACTGTCCAATATAAACTGTTTTGTTTGCATTTGCTCTTTCTCCTTGACATACTGTTTATTTCCCTGCATTCTTTATGTGTGGTTTAAATTGAGAGAAACAACTAATCAGCAAATGAATGAGAGCAGGGGGAAACTTACACAGTTTGTAGATTCCTATCTATATGGCAATATACGTGTATTTGATGATTTTCAGGAACATCACTGCAGAATATTGCTGGCTACAAAGCGGGAAAAGAGTTTTTAGGAAAATTTCTAAATATATTAGTGCTTTTAATCAATTTTTATCTTAGCCACAGAGATTTGTTTTAGCTGGTTGGTTTGTTGCAGTTTTTAAAAATATATTGCTCAGAAAGCTACAGTAAAAAATAATGAAATATTAGTTTCTTGACATAGAATTGGGAAAATTGGAAAATAACTCTAAAATCAGTGAGTTCAACTTAATCAAGTACTGTCATGTTCCTCACTAAACCATGTCCCTAAGTGCCATATTCACACACTTTCTGAACACTTCAGGGGTAGTAATCCTACCACTTCCCTGGTGACCTGTTTCAGTTCTTGACCACACTTTCAGTGGAGAATTTTATCCTAATTTCCAATCTGAACATCCCCTGGCACTACTTGAGGCCATTTCCTCTTGTTCTATCACTTGTTACCAGGGAGAAGAGACCAACCCTCACCTCACTACAATGTCCTTTCAGGTTATGGTAGAGGGCAATAAGGTCTCCCTTGAGCCTCCTTTTCACCAGGCTGAACACTGCCAGCTCCCTCAGCCACTTCCCATCAGTCTTGTGCTCCAGACCCTTCACCTGCCCTTCTCTGGACATGCTCCAGCATTTACTGGATACATCTACATCTACATCTACATCTACATCTACATCTACATCTACATCTACATCTACATCTACATCTACATCTACATCTACATCTACATCTACATCTACATCTACATCTACATCTACATCTACATCTACATCTACATCTACATCTACATCTACATCTACATCTACATCTACATCTACATCTACATCTACATCTACATCTACATCTACATCTACATCTACATCTACATCTACATCTACATCTACATCTACATCTACATCTACATCTACATCTACATCTACATCTACATCTACATCTACATCTACATCTACATCTACATCTACATCTACATCTACATCTACATCTACATCTACATCTACATCTACATCTACATCTACATCTACATCTACATCTACATCTACATCTACATCTACATCTACATCTACATCTACATCTACATCTACATCTACATCTACATCTACATCTACATCTACATCTACATCTACATCTACATCTACATCTACATCTACATCTACATCTACATCTACATCTACATCTACATCTACATCTACATCTACATCTACATCTACATCTACATCTACATCTACATCTACATCTACATCTACATCTACATCTACATCTACATCTACATCTACATCTACATCTACATCTACATCTACATATCTACATCTACATCTACATCTACATCATCATCTACATCTACATCCAGTCTTCTGCTTGTAGTGAGAAGCCCAGAACTGGCCACAGGATTTGAGGTGTGGCCTCACCAGTGCCAAGTACAGGCAATAATCACTGCCCTGGTTCTGCTGGCCACACTATTTCTGATACAGGTCACAGTGCCATTGGCCTTCTTGGCCACCTGGGCACACTGCTGGCTCATGTTCAAATGGCTGTTGATCACCACCCTGAGGTTCTTTTTTGAGAGGCAGCTAATTACTCATTTCATTAAAGAACAGTGCTGCAGATTCCAGTAAAAGAAGGAATCGCAACAACTCTCGCTAGTGTGAATGACCAGTGCCAATAAAATAAGTGGGATTGTCTCCTTTCCCTCTGCTTCCTTTTGTCCCCAGAAGGGTTTCTTGTCATTTCAGCAATGGCTGACAGGAGTCAGCTGAGTGCTGACACATATTGTGGCACCTGTAAGCATTTTTGACATAACTGACATAGTTCTGCAGGGTTTTGACAAGTTTGTCAACCTAATGAATAGGCAACTGAGCTTTAAAACCTACACTAAAGGTCATGTAAGTTGTTCAACGGAGGATGAAAAATTATACTAACCAAATAATAGTTTCTGACTTACTCTGCCTGAAAACAGCAAGGGTGGGGGGCACTTTACAACATCCCCCTTCCTATATTATGATACTTAATGAGAAGTACTTAAGGAGAATTTTTTTTTGGGGGGGGGTTGTTATCTTTTTTTTAATAAACAATATTTGAGAAGCATTCATGCATAGTAATATATTTAACAGGGAATGGCTCTGCTTTGTTTGGTGCAACTGTTGTTGTCTTTTTAAAAAAGCAGAGTAGATCTTCTTTATGAAAGTAAATAACTCCTCACAGCAACAAAGCACCTGTAGTGTGCTATAGCCACATATGTAACTTTGTGGTATTAAAGAGTAAAACATATTTGGTTTAAAAAAATCATCTGTACTTAATCAAAACAATTTTACTTTGCAGACAACGTCCAGAGCAAGCCAAATTGCTTGTACTAGTGGCTAGGATATGGCAAGTAGACAAGGTATCCACAAATCAGCTTTTTGCGGCCATGTAAACAACCAAATTTAATCTCAGACTTGGAGCAGGCTGAAAACCTACCCATGGAGAGTCACCACTGCCCATCTGACTGGCAGTACACTCTTAGATTGCTGCAACTCACTTGCAGTTCACATCATGGTGGAGCAGTAAGACCTATCAGAATAGTCAGGTTTGGGTTTTTCTTCCTGAAGTCCTGTATTTTCCTTATTTATAAGTAGATCTTACAATATTTGAAAAAATGTTATTTTGTCTTATATAGGAACATTATGGCTGCAGCTGTGTCTTCCCAAGGTCAAAAACACTGGCCAGGGACAACATATGTTTACTCTATTTTAGGGAAGAACTAGCGTTTCTTCAGTTGCAGTTCCATAGTGTTGTTTAAGTGACCCACAGCACAGAGGACCGCATTTAACTCATATTTCTCCACCTTGACAAGACAATGAGTCTAAGAACTGACCTCTCTGAGACTGGGATATTGACTGTGGTGGGGTTTTGTACCTAAATGGCAAAATAAGCGTCCAATCAATAATATGTTTTCAGAGCAAACCACAGAGTGTTACATTAATTTTAGCAGAGTCATCAGATCAGTAGCAATAATGAATTTTTATAAGATTAGAATTGCTTAACTGAATTTAATGACCATTTGACAAACACATATTATTTTGGACTATAGCAAACAAAAGCTTTAGTAATGGAGAGGAAAGAAGGAGTAAGAAAGGAGGACCTAAACCCAATATTTTTTTAGTAGATTCCTCGGTTTACTTAACTGCTTTTCCAGCTGCATAAAATTGATGTATTTTCCTTTCAGGGAAAGGTAATATTTGTGATACAGAAGGCAATTTTCAAGCTGTCTGTGAGGAACTCTGGTCTCCTATTAGGATATCTAAGCAAAACATCTTGCTTTGTATACACTGTGCCATACAGCACTTCTCTCTGTCTTCATGGTCATCTGGGGGTCATTGTACTGCTGGTTTACTTGAACACATTCCTGCAGCCTGGACTTTGCCTTAAACTAAGACAGATGTTAATGAGCTGTTACTGACTCTTCACCAGCAGGAGATAGCAAGACGGTTTTGTCCTCTTTTCCTGAGCAGAAATGGCAAATAAGAGGTTTTGGGAGATTCATTTGCTGAAAGAAAAGGAAAGGGTGGAAATATGTGTATTATATTTCTAGGTAAAATGGGAATATTGGCAAAAGGGAATCAGCTAGCCTTGATGATATTTGCAATTAGACAAGTACATAACTTGAACCATTGTGAGTTTTTCTGTGCATTTGGAAATTCAAACATTTATCTACGTTCCCCAGAAAGATTGCACTCTTGTAATGCATCAAACCATCGATCCACGCAAGGCTGAACTCACTGCTATCTAAAAAACAGTTCATAATTTTGGGAGCCCTTAGCTTGTTTTTCTATTTGCAAAAGTGAGAAAAAAACTCCAAACATATACAAACCTACAACTTTTATATTTTTTTGTTGAAGTAGGTAAGTACCAAGTTTTTAAATATAATTTCTCTCAGGTATTATGAAAATTTTCTCTTGCTTGTTCAGTTTGAGGTGGGAATATTATGCATCTGTCTTTATATCCAATATTGGGTTTACTGCTGTTTGAGGGCTTTGGAATCTCAGAGGCACAAACCAGACTTTCTGAAGTGCAGTAACTCTAGTAATATTCATGCACTTTAATAGCTGTAAACCAGAATCTACTCTTGCTGTTCTCCTTCCCTTTCCCTTTTATGTTTTTAATCGCATTTTCCACTCATGCCACTCCAGGCAATATGACTCATGTTTCATCTGTTAGATGTGAACAAAATATTTGCTTTTTTATTGTTATGCAGATCATTGATATCATTCTGCCATATCTCCACTGATAATTCAGAAGACATTAGGGGACTGAATGTAAGGATAAACCAACATTTACTTTACATGAGCTGCCCATGAAGACAATCAATCGGGCCACGAATGAGAAATTGTTTGTTAGTCTGCAGCAGTTTAGAAGTAAATATACTGATTCTTTTGAAAGGTTATAAACATTGCATATGTAACCTCCTAGCACACAAACCTTTAAATAATTGACATCTGCAATGATATTCTTTTTCTTTCCAACTGTTGTAAATGTTCAGGTGGTCTGGAATATTAGGGTATTAGTGAGAAATTTTACCTGAATGCCACTGAACTTCAATTCACTTTAAAATTGACTGCCAGCATAAAAATATGAAAACTGTTAATACTACCTTTTTTTTATTTATTTTTTTTTTTAATACTACAGTGCAGACATCTAGGAAGATTTTCACTAGAACTAAAATATTGTGTATTCAACCTTGTGCTTGTAAAGTGTATTAGAAGCATGAATGGTTGGGATAAAAACAGATTAAATAGTTGCATATATAGAGAACACCTTTCACCTTACAGGGAGGGGCTTGCTTGGAAAAAACAACATCTTATCATATAACTAAGGATATTTTCAGGGAAGAACATAATGAAGGTTGAAAAGATGAGCTTACTTTTGCCATTTTCTAGCTTCTGAGTATTTAACTTTACAATCCTAATACAATTTTCTTTGTATGGAACAGAAGAGTTCTCATGGCAACTACTTTTTCTAATGTCTGTTTCAAAACTAAACAAAATTGTTAATATTCTCCTCACAGGCATCATTTTAGCTGAGCTTTTCTTGTCTTTGCAATGCAGATATTCCATTTGAGAGGCCCAAAGTGCTCTAAATATTCCAAGGGCAACTGTAGTAACCAAAGGTATAGAAGAAATATGGCCTGAATTGACCTATTAGAGGTTCTGGTGTAGCTTCAGTCCTCTAAAATTTAACTTATTTTTGGCAACAAAAATGAATTGGAAATTCATGTTTAGTCCATAGTCAGTAATTTCCAAACCTTACATAATAGGTATATTGTGTGGATGAATGTGGAAGATGCACATAGAACAGAGATACTGATTTGTTCTCTGACTTGATTAAAAGCATACAAACTAACAGATTAAAAAAAACTTAGTTTTCTCCATGGAAAGCTACTGGATTACTTCTAAAATTTCTATAATAATGTCCATACTGAATTTCATAAGAATATCTCAAATTAAAATAGAATAGATATTGAAAAGGAAGTGTATGAAGCCTCACAGTAGACAGCTACATGATCATTTTGCTACAAGAGAAAGTTTCTTTTTAATTGGCATGGTTAATAGCTGGCTCAAGTCCAGAAACACGAAGGAGCTTCATCCCATATTATTTTTATGCTAACATAGCTGTCAGTGATCTTGACAACCCCATTATTTTAGGTAATGGAGGTCTGGGAAAACTCATGCATTAGAAAAAATGCACAGAATATGAACAATAGGGAACATAATGTGATGATGCTTGAGGGGCTTTTCATGAGGCCAACCTGGAGCTACTATGTGTTTTCATACCAAGTTGATTCTTGCAGAACTTTTGTGCCCATTTACTTGGGCTGTGCTTTGTGCAATGAGCTTACTCCCATCACAGAGCAGGGGGAACATGAGATGGAGAGTAGCATGGCCAGTCCAAGACCTTGGTGGGCTTTATAGACCCAGCTTTTGTTCTAGCCACAGCTGGCAGTAAGCAGAACTGGTGGCTTTCTGGGGGTCCCACCAAACCTCCTTTAGGATAGAGCAGGTTGGTGCTGAAGCATCCAGGCTAGGTCCAAACGCCCTTTGCTCACAGGGCTTTCTGCATCAGCTGCTACTTGTGGCTGTTACTAATGCCCAGAGAGGGCCAGTGTAATTGTCTGGGAACCTGTAGCACATCTGAACACAGGCTGTGTAGATCTATATCCATGGATAACTGACACATGTCTCCAGTTTTCTGGCATGTTCCTGAATGTCCATAAATTCCTGCTATCAGTGAATAGAAATGCAACTGGAAAGCAGCTATGTCCCCTGACATGATAAATGATGTCAGAAAGCACCACCCTAGTCTGCAAAAGGGTGTCCAGTGAATTTCATGTACTTTTCATCATTTCCCGGGCTGGTGGTATTTCAACCCACAGGGAAGGGAAAACAACCACTTCTAGGTTGTTGGATGTCTTGAATCACTAACTCTAGACATGCAGCTGGACAGCTCTGTGAACTGGCTGCCTTTTTACTCTGTTCAGTGACCTCTTATCTCTTCCCCTCTTCCTCCTCACACACAGGACTCAGCAACGGATAACTTTTAGTTGTGCAAATAAACTGCAACACTAAGGAATCAAGTGATTCACTAATTCCAGGGGCAGTAAGCCTTGTTTTCTTGTCCTTTAACCCAGATATTCTATCCTCTCCCCTGTCCTACTCTCTTTCTGATAGTACAAGAAGCCTACTCTTACTCCTAGTTTCCTTAGACCAATAAAATTAAATATCACGTATGTGTCTGTGACATCCTGAGCTCACTGGATGTGATGTAGCTGTGATAAGAGATCCTTAACTTCTTAGTGGGGTTTCAAAGGGCAGAACAATACAGGACAAATATGCATCATTCCCAAAAATGCTGTCACAAGGAGAGAGGTTCTACCAAAATCTAGGATGTAATGTGTTGCCTTAGACATTCATTTTTACTTCTGCCTCTTTGAAAGCTTTTTTTCTTCACTTTTTTTTTTCCCATGCAAACACCTTCCTCTCTACCTTCCTGTCTAGTCATGACAACTAAACTAAAATCTGTGTTTAAAGCAAACAAACAATTAATATTAATCAAATATTTATGAGCATGCAGGATGAATATTTATGAAAAATATCAGTGTCTTCTGAAGATGTGAGATAAGAATCAGTTGTAAACTCTTTGTATGAAAATAAAAATGTACAGTAACTGTAAATTATGTGCCTACTATGATTAAGTGCCATTACAGATGAGTGAACCTTTCAAATTATATATTCCCTTGCTGATAGGCTGACTGAAATGAATTGTAACTTTGGCAAACTGTTTTGGCCAAGAGCAAACTAGAAATCTCATTTCAAAATGTTCAGGAAAAATGTGTTGTTTTATTTTTAAATTTTCAAATCAGTTCTTTACATCAGATGTGAAAAAGTGGTGTCTAATAGCTTTAAGGCTCTTCTTTTTCAAAAAATGGAAGATCACCATATGCCATGTGCTGGCAAGAGCTGACACTTACTACAGTGTGTTGCAGACAACAATTTTTTACTTTACTTGAAGGACCTATTAGATTTCTTAGACTCTATGGATTCAGAAAAGTTTTTTTATCTTTATAGAGATACAATAAAACTAATTTCTAGTTGATACAGAATTCATGTTTCCAATATTATTTTGTTTGCTTGTCAAACTGAAAAGTTATTACTGGAATTGAACACAGTTCACCAAATTAGAATATTTTATCTAAAGCTCTATTGGTGGTACAGGGTGATTTTTGCATTTCTATGGGAAAAGGGGAATTTTTTTTTTTTCCTCTTGTCTTTGCACTTCAATATGCATTAAGGGCTCTTGATTAAAGCAGATCAGCTTTTAATGGCAGGAGGCTTGCCTGGTTAAATTCAGACTTGAATTCAAGAGCATGTTTTTAATACTGAAATTACTTAAGCAGGAACCAGATTTTTCCTTTTGTCTTGAATGATATTAATTGAAATGGGATGTCTTTTTAAAACTGCGCTTATGGTTATGCAGCAGTTATGAGTGGAATACAAATTTTTTTTTTGCCCATTTTATGTGGGAGGTTAGTCTAGATAAATGTGTGTGGTTTCTTTTCTTTTTTCTTTATTTTTTTCTTCTCTGATGTTAAAATCTAGGAATCTATGAATAGGAACAATTTAATCTTTGATCTAAACTGTCCTCTTTTGATTTTTTTTTCTCTGACTAGATAGCAGAGCTGTCAATCAAGCACATCCTATTTTACAATTTATCTCTATCAATCTGGCATACAATTAGCTTGAGTAGATGATCCCCACACACGTTGATATCAGTGTTTGCTCACAAGTTGAAGTGCCCAGTTCTGGAATATTTTCTGAGGTGAATATTGTCATGTGTCAAGTAACTTCAATGCAATTGACGATGCTTCTTATGAACCCGAAGCAAAGATCTTTAGCGTCTATAGCAAGACAGCTGCTGAATTTGTGGAATTTCAGGTTATACCACAAGTGCATTATGACCAGATCTTAGAAAACTGGACTCAGGTGGGTTACTCCAGCCCCTCTTATCTCCTCTGGTAATGTGCTAGCGCACACCAGCGCTGCTGGGGAGGTCAATGCTGCACATGCAGTCCGAACCCTGTAGGAGATAAAAGCAAGCTGCTGGAGTCCTGAGCCCTGCTGCCTTTGTGGGTCATGTGGGACATGCCAGTGTTAAAGTGGGACAGGAGCTGTCTAGTCCACCTGGACTTTTCCTTGGGATACAGCATGGAAGGGCAGAGGCAGGAACATAGGCTCAACCAGGCATGGAGCCCAGGCACAGACAGATGAGAAGCTGGGTGCTCTGCATGGAAATCCTTGTTTGTTGGTGTGCTTTTGGGAGTGAAGAGTGGGACCTCATCTCCAGCCCAGCCTTGAAGAGGCACTTGAAATTCCAGTGGACTCCTGTTTCCTCTGAGTTCCCATGGACTGCCTAGAGGATGTGATTTGAGAGATGCTCTGAGCAGTCAGTGACTGGGGAGAGAAAGCAGAGATTAGGTTGCACCCACCTCCCTCCCTTCCACCTTCCTCCTTTCTCTATTTGCTCTGTGGGCTGGGGAGCTTCTAGTCAGCCACATAATGGTACGTTCTGCTTGGAAAGTCAGCTACTTGTGACCATGAAAACACCACTTGGATAAGCAACACTACTATAGTTAATGGCTTTGGAGCTGTATTAACAGCTGATTAATATTTTTTAGTGTCTTCTATATTAGTATTGTTTTTCTTCACTAATTGCTAGGGAGCTACCATTCATCAGCTGTCTCATAGCCTGCACAGTTTACCACTTAATTGGGAAGTTGACTCACTCGTATGGTCCAAACTGAGATGAAGAAAAGTGTCTTGGTAGATGTATACTCATTATACAGTGTGTGAGCACTACTTGTATACGTCAAAAACAGCTCTCTCTGGTGTCCTCAGAAAATGGTCTCAAACACTAATAAAAAGTTTTCGTGTTACCTTTCAACATCAGTTCAAAGAAGTCGTTGGTGTCTGCATAAAAATAAGTTTTGCTGCAGAGTGATTGAATTTTAATAATCTCTTAGATTTTAGGACTTCAGTTCCAGTTTTTTCCTGTCTTATTTTATTTCTCTACCTCCCTCTTTCAGCACTTTCCCCCTTAATCTCTTTCTCAGTAGGAGAAAACCTGCCTCTAGGGTACAAGTAGGAGGAGCAGAGAGCATGAAGGATCAAGCTAAATTAGGATGTCTTGAAACACAGAGGGTCACAACCCCACATTTTTCTGAGAGCAAATTTCCTGCTATTGACTGTAACACTAAGGAGGATTCAAACTGATTTAATTTTCAACCCCCCCTGCCTACTCTCCTCCCTACATTTTTCTTTTTCTCTCTAGACAACAGATGTCAATGTCTTTTTAAGCTGATGATTAACTGCAAACACTGCACTGTTAAAAACTCCCAGCCACATTTTTCAAAACCTTCAGAAATGTAACTGGCAAAGTGCACACTACAGCAATGTACATAAGTTTATTGAAGGTTTTTTGAAGTGAGAAACTTATTTTTCCCCCCTTCCATTCTGCCTTGTTTCAAATATATTTAAATTCCTCCTAAAATATACGCATCCATTTATAAGAGTAGCATATGTAAAGATTAATCAGAAGATTGGGAGTTTTGCTTGTTTGTTTGTTTTCTGGGGGGGAGGAGTGTAGGTGTGTGAATTTGCAGCACAAGAAGCAGGGAAGGAATAGCTTTTGTTGTGAGGCTGAGATCTAGCCTTGCTACTAATTTAACTTACTCTGATCAAAGGCATAAATTCTTCAGAGTAAATCTGTGCAAGGCTTGCCAAGGTGGTATATCCTCACACAGGTGGAAAGGCTAATAGAGATGTGAAAGGATAGTTAACCCTGCTTTCTTCTTATTCCGATAGTTTCTGAGTATTTCCCTCTATTGAACCTTTTTTCCTGTTGTTGGGGCTTTATTTAAGGAGGAAGAAAAAACAAAGACCCCATAGCAAGGATAATAATTTACTTCCTTACCATGCCTATACATCATGTAATACAGTGAATATACACGGGCATGATCCTATGTAAAGTAAGAAAATATTATTTTTTGCAAATTTTAGGTGTTAGTTTGAAAAATGCACAGTTTTCGGAGGGGGGGCGTTTTTTATTTTTCCTGATTCTTATGTGTCAATAACCTACTCTCTTTCTTCTTGTTTGTTGGGGTATGTATTTCTTTGTTTATTTGTTTTGGGGGTGGGGGGTTTTTGTGTGTGTGTTTTTTAAGGGGTTTTGTTTTTTTCTTTTTAAATTGCTCTCTTCTTCCACAGTAGACAAAGAAGGATTGCTGCTACTTACTAAGGTAAAAGCAATTATATTTATTCTCCTGTTTGATTCAGAAATCATCTAGATGTTGGAGCTGTCAGAAATGTCCTGACAAGGCTGTCATTGGGCCTGTGGCAGATCAGTTAAGAGCTAATGAAAAGCATTATAGGTGTGGTAATCTGTCGCCAGAGCTGAGGAGCTGTGGCTAATGCTACTGTAAAAGGCTGGAAAAACAAGATGTAGTGTGTTCTGTCTAAACTGAGATTCTAATCTGGCAAATTCTTAAAACCTGAGCTTAACCTGTGCAAGTCAGTAAGCATGCTGGCACACATTTACACACAGCTCTGCAGGTGGGTGTTGTGGCAATGTAAAACCTTCACAGCTGTTTGGTTTTGGGTTTATTTTCCTCTCCTGTCTGCAGTGCTAGCAAGATTTGACTGTCATATGCTCCATAAAGAGCTATTAGAAATAGTTACCATTATTGTCTAGGTAAGAATATTGGCTTTTTAAAGCTTCAGTTGGACCAATTACCTGGGCCTTCCTTGCAGGACGATGAACTAAACTCCCACTCCCAGTACCATACCCTGACATCTCACTGCTCACTAATGGGCTGAGAAATTCCCATGCCCATTACCCAGTGTTTTTGAGGAGAATACTGAAAGCAGTGGGACCACATATGCTGATGAACGCCTTTTTCAGAAGCCAGAGGCATTATGTTTAAAAGGATTCATGAGGATACCTGCAGGGCTGCTGCTTCTCCTGCCCACTCTTAGTCTGCAGCATTCCCTTACACAGCTCAAGACACAAAAATTATCAGAGGGATGAGGACATTAATGTGGTAGAAAACGAAATGGGTGCTCAAGAGAGGGCAGATCTTTCAGTAGGATAGGGAAAATGGCAACATTTTAGAGTGCTCTGTTGCTATTTCAGCAAGGGGTTCTGAGTTTTCCAGCTACTTCTAGGGTCTTGTGTGGTTTTTTAGTTTTGGGGATTTTTTTGTTTAATAAAGAAGTACTTTAGTAATAGAAGTTTGGTCTATTTTTATGAAGGAAAATAAGTTAAAACTTATTGCTGAGGCCAGTAACTGTTTTTAGAAAGGCTACTGCCTCCATGGAAATAAGAGAATAACAATTTTAGGAGATGTTAAGCAAGTTAATTAGCAAATATGTATTTGGAATAGCACAGAAGGAGGTATGTATAGCTGGTCTGCTCTTATTTTCTTGACATCTCTTTGCTGATACCCACTTTATAGAGTGGAAATGCACTCTGGGGAAAACAAAAAGACATACAAGAATATTTTTTAAAAGAGTGTAAAATAACAAAATTCATAGCTTTTTTTTTTTAATAGAAAATAATTCCACTGTGGCAGTAATTAGACTCCTAAGGATGTATACTATTAAGCTGTCTGCATGCTTCTTGGGTGGGCAAAAGAGAAGGCACTGTGCTTTCATCCTCTTACCTAATGCAACAAATCCAAAGTATGCATCAGTCAGTTATTAATGCACACCATGTTGAGGCTTAATGCTATTGTACTAGCTCCTTTTCCAGCTCCAGGCTGGTTGTACAAGAAAATGCTGCAAAAAGCCTTGGGAGCAAAAGTCACAGTTAGGGATTATGTTCAAGCATTGAAGAAACTGTAAAAACTCTTTTGTTGTTTTCCTGTTTTTTGTTAATAAAGAACTGCTCTATTGGTTATACACTTTCAAGTAAATTTCTCAGTCATCTTTAGAAAAGCTGCTTTCAGCCACCTACATGTCTCAGAAGGAAAAATAAACTAGGCTGAATTTTACCTGCTTTTCATATTTCACTGTGATGTCAAAGCAGCTGTTTATTCCTTAATGTGCCCTTCATTTTTCTGTTGAAACAGCTTAAAGTGATCTACCTTTTTTCTCCTCCAAAACTTAGAAGCTTTCTAACATAGCAGATAGTTCACTCCTGAATGAAGACTAGAAAGGCATCTCTGATGTTTTCGTATCTTGTACATCAGGAATGGACATTAAACATAGTCAGTGCTTCCAGAATGAAGGGAGTAGGGAGGAAGCCTCCCTGTGTAAAGGTTAGAGTGGGACAGAAGGGATATTTTCCATGATGTCTCTGGGCAGAAATTAAAAAGGGAAGAGCGGGAAATAAGAGCTCAGTGAAAACTGGAAAATTTCTAAACAATATTTAATCCATTACAAAATGTGTCTCCTTTAGAAAAAGACTGTTTTTTAAAAACCATTTTACTCACCCTTTCAACCAGCTCTAGAAAAGATGCACTTTTCCACTCTGGTGTGTGTGTGAAAACGCAAAGGCTTCTGGTTTGAACTTTAGTATTTAGAAAGAGGAGGGAGGCTGGATAAGGAACAAGGTATTTGTTGTTCCTGACACAGTGGTTGGTCCATCTCCTGTTTGGCACAGAAATAGTCTTTGGCTGAGAGAATGCACAAAAGCACATTACTGGGCACCTCTGTGGTGGCTGGCCAGGAGCCTGCTCTGCAGCCATACACAAGGACCATCGCTGAATAGAAATGGGGAAGCAGGGAAGCTCGTCCGCTGGGCAGGGAATTCTGTGCTGCTGCCCTTTCCTCTTCCTCGGCTTGCACAGGCTGAAGCTACGGCAGTTCTGTCCCGCCTGGCTTTTCTTCATTGCTTTTTAACCAGCTGTCTCTCTCCTGCCAAAAAACTGGAGGTAGAGCATTTAGGAGAATAAAAGTAGATGCTTTGTAAAACGAGGAGTTTGGGCTGTTGTTCTGTGTGCTCAGCCCCAGGTAATACAGCCCTGGCTGTATCTCTGGAGGGTGGCATAAACAAACTTGGTGTGGTATCAGGCACATTTTCATGCCAGTCCTGATTACTCTTATTATTGTCATCATGCTATTGTTATATCCTAAAAGTAAGTAAATTTAATCCTTGCAAAAATACTGGCTGCCTTAACTAAAATTGTGCTGCAAATGTGCTTTAAAAGCGGACCCCTGCAAATGCTTTTGTCTGATCATTACTTCACAACAACCAATGGGAAAAATTTTCAGGATTATGCTCTAATAGATTACAAATAAAGAAAAAAAAGTCCCCACTGCTATATTTATACTTCATACAATATATTTTTGATATGTTAATCATTAAAGTTAATATGTTAATAGATTCACCTATGGGGGGTTGCAGATATGAGTATTAACTCACCTTTTGATATTTAGGGCTTAGGATAGTAGTTAAATATTGCCTTTCCTCCACCTCCATTCATTCCAATAGAATCAATTTTCCAGTTAAAGGAAGGCCCTAGGATGGGGGTGCATGTGTGTTCATGCGGCTGCTTTCTGTGGACACATAAAATAGATGAGTACTTATGATTGCCCGAATGAAACCAGATTCAGGGAATGAATATCTGCTACACGTCTCTTCCACGGAATGAATAACTTATATCAGCATTTCTGTATAAATGTTAATAATGTGTCTGATGTGATGGCTATCAAGCAATTTTTGTGCTGTGCCACAGACTGCAACCACAAAAGTCTGCTAAATGAAATCTTATCTGTCTTCTTCTCCACTGTGCAGTTATTATTATTTACTTCTTTTGGCTATGAAGTGACAAAAAAAAGTTGAGACTTTTTGAACTATAGTGAACATCTCTATTTCATAGGTTCATAATTCATGAACTCCTTCTCTGATTTACTGCAAATTTGGTGGAAAAATCCTACCTCAGCTTGTGACCTAGGCTACAAATCTTGAGGGCAATATGATTTGTGAATCTGGAATTTAGAACTGCGGATAGGAGCTAAATTTTACCTCGCAGTGGAAATCCACATTGTAACCCTAATTAAAGGGAATCTTGCTTTTCTTTAATATACCTTTCCTGGCCCTTCATGCCTCAAAATACAGACATGTGAGAAATGAATATTTTTTTGTATACTGTGCTTATTTAAAGAGCCTCAGTTAAGTGATAGAACTTCACAGTCATCAGCACAGCTGATTTTTACAATCCTCACTGTGCACTCAGTGTTGACAAATACTGTATAGCCAGCTACCACTCTTGAGTTTGCAGAAGTCTCATCTTTACAAAAGAATCAAAAAGTAAACAGAATCCCGTTAAAGAAGGAAAACTATCAATATACCCCAAATCAATATTTGCATAAAGCCATGCGAAAGCCCTTGCCAGAAGTGCTTTTCTTGCACTTTCTGTTGAGCTGCAGGAGTGAAGCTGATGTGGAGAGATGCATCAGGAATCCTTCCACTGTTTCACAGGGAATGGGTTCTTCCTTTCTGGGTTACAGCCATTTTGTTCAAATCCTGGAGTTCATATTTTGTCATTTTATCAGACTTTCTTGAGTATCATAGCTTCCACTTTAACACAGTGGCTTTTATAAGTAAGATGAATAGTTCATTGCTTGGTTGTTGTGTCCTGGGGCATCTTCCAAATATAATTATACAATGTGAATGTAGTGGATTTCTTTTCTTTTTTTTCTACACCAGGTCTGCAGAATGATTACTTCAGCATAGGGTACTGTATTGGTTTATTAGAGTGTCAGGTGCCAGTCTTTTGTTTCTGACCTGGAACCACTTATTTTTCTAATAAGATATTGTAGACTATTTGCAACTTCAATATTCTCAGCTTTAGTAATGAATGAAAAACACAATCAAGGCAAGAGTGTTTCAATATATCAAACTCATTCCAGTCATTATCAGAATATGGTGAGATGGGGAAGGACAATTTCACCCTGGAGAAATGACTGTAACCTATACACAGCATAGAATTCAGTTATAATGAGCATGTGGATGTACATATAGATAGATGCTGAATGTTTTCAGCACTTCCATCTGTCCAAAAATGAAATGCTTTACCAATGAATGGTGTTTTACTGCTACTTCAATACGGCTTTTCTGCATGATTTTTTCTTCACATAAAATAAATGTCCTTTATGGAATTTAAAACATTCCCCCAGATATATAGCTTTATTAAAAGCTTACTTTATCTTCTTTTTTTTCTTTTTTTAATTTTATACGCTGGTGATTATTCACCATAGGAGATTGCTTCCAGAAGTGTCAGAGGAGTAAAAGAGAGTTAGGCACCTAAATCCTGTTTATTTTCAGTAAGGATGAGGTATTGATCTTTGTAATGTGCTTTGAAAGTAGGAGTTTCTCTCATTATTTCATTAGAAATGAGAATTATAATAACAAGAATATCCAAGTATTCCTTAAAAAATAATACTTTGATATGGCAACTAATATGAAGGGAGCCAGCGATGGTAGAAATATTTCATCCACTTAACTTTGGTTTTCAGACCTGCATATAGTTAATGAGCAAACCATCTAGTGAAAATTCGTAGTCCTGGAATTAAACCAACCACAAAAGGATGCATAAAGAAGAGACTTAAAATAAATTGCTTAATCTTTTCCCTTACTTACAAAATACCTGTTGAGTTTGTTTTCCCTTTGTTTGTTGAGTTTGTTTCAAGAGATGGAGAGAATTATTTGGTTTCTACACTGCAAAGAACCTCTTTCACAGGAAATGACTATGTCCAATACGCTTTTTTTTCAAAGGCTTATTTAAGTTCCCTATTGTTCATTTTTCAGGAATGTGCCTAGTTCCTTAAATGGCACAGTAAAAGCCTCTGCGTTGACAGGAAGCCTTTTCCAAAGGTTAATTATTTTATGAGGAAAGAAATTACTCTTATATTGCCTGTTAACCTTTGGGGTGTTTTTTTGTTTGTCTTTTTGTTGTTGTTGTTGTTATTGTTTAATTATTTCCTTCATTTATGTGACTGCTTGGGAATCACAAAAGCTTTTTCACTTTCTAAGTTAGCTTCTCTCTTAAATATTTTTCTCAAATCAGAACTTTATCTTGTTAATCTTGTTTGTTCTAGAGAGAATAGATTAAATTCCTTTAAATGTCCACTTTATTAAATTCCTGGTATAATTGATTAGTCTAACAAAATCAGACAAGTAGGAAATTTAATTGCTTAAAAGTGCATAACCCGTTGCTACTGCTGACTTTCTCATAAATGTGTTATAGCTATGAAAGATAATGAAAATTGTTTTCTTTTAATTAGAATTTTATAATAAGCATTTTTCACTACCAAAATAATTAAGTTTTCAAATGATACACTTTTATTTAAAAATACTAACTATTCAAGGTCCTTTTCTTCTTCCCAGAAAAGAAATATCTGATTTCCTTTCCATGTAAAGCACTTCCATTTTCACCAGTCTTGGTAAGGTAGAAAAAAACACTGATTCCTATTCTAGAGGTGAGAGATGGAGGCAAAGTGACATTAAAGAAGGTGTTTGCTCTACCTCCCTGGTGGTATTGCAGGTGTTCCACTAGAATTCAAATGGCCTGAAATTAGGAGATGGCTTCTCATGGTAGGGGCTGAAATAGGTTCTTGGGGCTCCTTTGACCTCCAAAACTGGGCTACCAGTTTCCCTGGCTTTAACACCTAAGCAGAATGAATATCCACATTGTCCAAGATAGCACACAAAGTCTGTAGCTGACTCCAAAAAATACTTCCATTAATTTTTTCAACAGGCTTTTTGTGGCACTCCAGTCTGGTGTAATGTTGGCAGTCCTCAGTAGTATGTCTAGAAAGCTACAGGCATGAGCTTCTAAGAATGTTAGTTACACCCCATTCTTAAGAGCTGGAAAGGACCTTCAGGTACCTGGCCAGCATTCTGAAGGCAGCCACTGAACCAATTTCAAAGGCATATTCTACTCCTTGCTCTATACCAAGCCAAGTACATGCGGGGATCTGATTTTAGGGAGCAGAGTTGAGATATGATTAAGAAATATGACAATATACATCTTTGCATTGAATCCCTGTGTTTGACTCATGAAGATCTTGATAATGGGAAACACTTGTCTTGTCATCAGCTTTATTAATTCAAGTGTTTAGTGCTCCACACTCCAAGAATTTCTCCAGGGCTATCATGTTATTTTTACAGTTGTTGTCCATAAAGTAAGAAAGCAGCAGAATTCCTGGTCAACATACTGTACAATCAAGGACTAATTTTATGCCATGTGTTAAACTGGAGTTCCATTGGAAAACAGACCTTGTTGCAGATGTGGGTTAAAGAGATTTTTATATGCCTTGCATTTTCTGCTTTTTGTGCCAAGTTGTGACGGCAGTGTTTCATTGGCTTTTATTCTGTTATTCTACACCCAAATGTATTTTCAATGGTAATTTTTTCTCTTTTTAGTTTTGGTATTTTTGTACACTTCCTGTTCCCTGAATATTAAAAGGTGTATTTTGACTTTAATTACTAAATTCTTGTTGCTAATGATGAGAGAAACTTTCTGAATAATCCCCTGAGTTTTCATAAGCCAACGTAACTCTGAAAGCTAAGAGATGAAGACGAACTTTGACCAAAAGAAACAAAAAAGAATTAACAGCCCTGAAACTCCTTAATTTATGTGCTGGTTATGAGTTAAAAGCCATTATCATTAGCTTGATATTATTAATCACTAGGCAGTGACCATTCTAGGTCTTGGGTTTATAAATGGTGAGGTTGAAGGATAAATGGTTTTAAACCACAAAGAATCATTTTAACTGAATTTTCTAAGAGAAAATTTTGTATGATTCTGCAGCAAAATTCCCTATGAAATACATGGTTTACATTGTGTAAAACACAAATTAAGAAGTACAGTTCACTCAATAATAAAGGAATTAAGTAAAATGCATACAGAGTGTGCCTAACTTTCACTTTCACACTGTTTAACCTTTGAATCTAACCAAACAAGATTATAGGACTGTTAATTGGCTTTTGACATTGGAGTATTTTTTTATGTAGTGATGGGTTCCAAAAACGGTAGAGAGGGTATGCATGGATGTATTCAGTGGCTTAAGATGAAAATTATTTGGGCTTTTGTGAACTCATTTCAGGTCAGATACCGCTTTGAGAATTTTCATACTTATTTGAGTTACTTTCAAGGTACAGTGGAGTTGTGGTAGTGTTACATGCTCTTACAGGAAAAAGCATAACAATTTAAGGAGGTGAAGAGTCTAACAACTTTCTTCAGTTGTAGATTGTGAAAATCTTTTTATCTTGATCCCCCAAATAGGCATTCTTCATCCTACATGCCTCATTTTCTTCACGGGCAGAT
The DNA here is from genome assembly GCA_013398275.1 of Promerops cafer. Taxonomy (NCBI): domain Eukaryota; kingdom Metazoa; phylum Chordata; class Aves; order Passeriformes; family Nectariniidae; genus Promerops; species Promerops cafer. The sequence continues at coordinate 1,801,889 of VZSE01003443.1, read as the reverse complement.
TGCTTGCAAATAGTTCTGTCTATCCCAAGTTTGGATACAACCGTTACCTATTTTCTCTCTCTCCTAGAAAAATATTCTTAGGATATGTAAAGTTGTCCAGTTTTTCAAGCAGCATTTGTGTGGTTACACTTGCCAAAATCCTCATAATTATCATACCCACTCCCTGCATTGTGTCATCTTTTTTTTCCTCACAGCTGATAGGATAATTGCTCTGTTTACTTTGCTATCTACCCTTAAACATAATGCAAAAGCACTTTGCAAACATGACCCCCATCAAGAAAGGGCAGAGTAAACCTTTATTCTGTGAGACCATATGCCTTTTTCAGAAAAAATAACTGTTGGCGTTGTTTATTTGAAAGACCCAGTGCTTTCAGAAATCTGTTAGAGGAGAAGAACCCAAATGCCCAACTCATTCCTCTTTTTCAGATTTTGTTCTCAGAGAATAAGGTTTTAATATAACCATCTGAGACAGCACAGTATCTTCTAAATGATCAAGATCTCATAAAAGTGCAGTAACAGCTGTCAGAAAACTGAGTTTACTATTCACTAGGATGCTGTGCAGTCCAGGACATAATTAGGAACATATTTGCCATGTGAGAAAGAGAGATGAATAAGACAGGTTGCCACAGTTTCAGAAGGGCTTCAACTCAGCTTGTGATACTCTGCTTACAGTTTTGCACAAGCAGTCATTCTGGTCAGGATTTTCTGCTCGCCTGAGACTTGCAGCTATCAGAGTTGCTTTTTGTGAATCTTTATTCAAATGGTCCAGTTTAGGCTTTCTGCAAATAAAATAAGCCTTAGGTATCCAAGAGCATTTTTTTCCTTCTGACCCTCAGGTTAATTTGTTGCTCTTGAGAAATGTGGGGGATGGCTCAACAACTATTAACTCTGGTTAGAGAGTTGATGAACACCCAGGATTTACTTGGGCTGAGGATGTAGGCTGCGGGTGCTCACAGTGTTTTCAAAACCCAGGTTCTAATTTGTGAAACTCCTTGGTTAGAGGAGTTCTCATGGTAACATTGCTTAGCAGGATAGCAGAGGTAAACAGTTGTTTTTAACATTCCCACAACAGAAAGTAGCTTCCAAGGCACCTTGTGTATTATTTATTCCATTTAATACCTTGTGCAAATGTATCTTCATTTGAGCTTCCCAGCTCACTCCAGTCTAAACAGGTTCTTAGGCTACAGGTTTCAGTGGATGAGTAAGACAATGTGGATGGTAGGGTTTTTTGAGCCATTGTCTTGGTTTGAAAAGACAGGTGTCTGCTAAGGAAGGCAGGGGCCTCCCTTGGAATAGAGAATATAATCCCCCTCTCTCCAAATTTCAAAATTAAGAGGGCTCTCAGGCAAAGATATGGGAATAGGAATAGCAATTCTTTACTAGGAAAATTAAAAAATACAAATGTAATAGTCACAAAGAAAGAAACCACTGACAGTCAGAATACCACCTGACACCCTGTTGGTCAGGGAGTTGGTAACAGTCCAATTAAATGGTGGCTGCAGTCCTCCTGGAGTGGCAGATGTGGTTCTGTTGAGGCAGTGATCCTGTAGAAGGGTGCAGTTTATCTCTGAAGGTCCAGTGGTGGTGTAAATGGGCCTCATATTTCCTCTGGGAATCCCCTGGGAGAAGCCTGTCTGTGGCATTCCAAATGTCAGATTCCAGGTAGGAATGCTTGGCTCCTCCCCCTGGGTGGAGCATCTCACAATGGGACTCAATGACCCATTAACTGAAGATATCTCCTTGGGGGAGGATTGGTTGTGGAAAAGATAAAGAAAACTGCCCCACCTGGTTTTATCAGGTGGCCAATTAACAGGAAGTAACTTCCCCACCTTTGACAGTTGGTAATAGAATACAAACTCCCAACTGAAAACAGCCATGAATTCCACAAACCCTTCCCATGTTGCAGTAATATTAAAGCTTGGTGCTTCATAGACAAAGTCTCTGGAAGGTATTTGCTTGTTTTCCACAAATGTTACCAGAACTGGCTCTTCTTTGTTAACTTTTTCACAAGGTTGGAAAAAAGAAAGGCCAACAGTTTGCAAAGAAGAGAGTATGCTGCCCATAGATCCAGAGACCAGCCCAACAGGCTTCCTCAACAAGTGGAAATTACAGTGATTTTTCCCTCTGTTTTTAATCACTTCTAACAAAAGGGTTATCTAAAATATGTAATAGTTGTTTATTTTCTCATTTTTGTATTGGATTCTACTTTATTTGGTTTCTTGTTTTCTTTTGGGATAGATTTTCTCTTCCGTCTCTGCAGACACAGCCAGGAGTCCTGAAGGCTGGAACAGAAAGCTCAAGAGAGGCATTGGGGGCGAAATTCTCCCCTGAACTGAACTATGCCTGGCTCCATCAAACTCAGTCATAACAGCACAAGGAATCAAGCAGGCTAGAAGCTGGTTCTTAGCATCGGCTCCTACTAGCTCTTATCTCTGCTAAATCTTTATGGCACTGTAGGAAAGCTCATTTCATCCTCTTTTTAACTGAGCCTCTGCTGTAGCCATTTTTCAGTGGCACTTACACACCTGTGGGGGGTGTGAGGTCTGCAGAGCCTTTTGTCTGTTGAAAAGGGATTGCTACAGGGTTAGAGCCTTGCCTTGGGGAGAGCAGCAGCCTTTCCTTAGAGCCAACACTAGACGAGAGTTGTCCAGGGAGTTTTGGAAAGTGCCTTCTAGACTCTCCTGCTTTAAAAGATCTCTTAGTCTTTCTGGCTGTCACCTTCTTTGATTTCTGGGAAATGATCCATTTTATTTGCTGAATGGCAGGCTCCCCACTGTTCTTCTCCTCCCCAGTCAGAGAGACTCCTTTGTGCCTTCCCTTGTCCATGGTTTGCTCTGAATATTTGCCATTTTTGTCTGCGTGTCTGGTCCCTCTGGTTATGCCAAAGTTACCAGACCTCTGGAGAACTCACACACAGCTGCATCAAAAGGCTCTTTGAGGAGAGAGAGTCCATCAGTGCACACACAACTGTAGCACCTGGAAAAGCACTCTCGCTGTCATTTTTCTGCATTGCCTCATTTTGCCTCTGGCCTTCTGACAAGGAATTGTGTTCTATCCCTTAACCTGGCCTTCCGCCCCTTCAACCTTTTTTAGAAGCTTGAATGTGTTGGGAAAGGAAATCAGAAGATGTGTTTTTAACATTTCCTGTTGCTTATGTCTGCTACACTGATGGAATATCATATTATGTCATTGCACCACTTGTTATCCATTATCTACTGTTAAGGAGTAAAAAGATAATAAATTGTGGGGAGGTGGGGGGGGGGGACGGACACAGAGAACTTAAATAGATTATATAGTCACCTATGTTAGAATATTGCCACATCAGAGAAAGTATCTCAGACTAACACATGGTGTCCAGTTTTAGATACTGTACTGGCAAAGGGAGATGGTCCAGTGTGAGAGACTCCAGAAACTGAAGGGCATGTTGTGTGATCAAAGTCAGAACCTGTGGGAGTAGTTCAGTCAAAAGAAGGAAGGACTGGGATGGAAAGCACACGCTTATATGACACAAGACACGAGAAAAGATTTATATAAACAGAAAGGGAATAAACTGTTCCCTGTGCCCAATGTGTCAGAAATAAGACATTTGTTTTCAGGAAGGGAGAATAAAATTATGTATCAGTCAAAGCTTGTAAATGGTCAGGATAGTTAAGCATGTGGAAAAAAAGTCTGGATAGAGGGGCAAATCTTCACTGATGGTCTTTAAGAGCAGATAAGAAAAATGCTTGATGGTAAAGAAATAGTTCTTAACTGATTTTGACTTGGGGTAGGACAGTGGGGTAAAGGATGGCATTGCTGTATTTCAGCCTATTTTATATAATTTTCCTTGCTCAGAGCAGAAAATGGCATTGAAACAGGCTGAATGCATGCAGGTAAATAGTTCTTATTTTAAGACCTGTGAAATGTTACTTGTCCCTCCATTTCTCAACATGCTAATAATGGACTTTAATTTGCAGGTAACACATATACAGTATGCAATATGGTGAAGCGTTTCAAAATAATACAATGAAAGATGAACAATTTTGTGTGCCAATAAGCTTCAGATACTGCTTGTTGAATTGCTTGCATTACATTCCAAATTTGAACTGCTGAGGTCTACATAAATTCAGGTAATCCACACAGCCATGCAGAAAATCTCCAAGATGAATTCTGTATTAATAGCAAGAAAGGGTCAGTCCGATAACTTAATGATCTGGCTCATAATTTGAATCCATTGAAAGTTGTCTGTAAGCACCTCTTGGAAGAGAGACCAAACATGACCTTAACTTACAGAAGTATGAATTAGATCATCTTGTAATATTTCTGAAACTCAGTGTTGTCACACAAACAGTTCAGATTAGCAGAACAGCAGTGCTCATCTTGTGGCATCTCTAGGTTCCTTTTGGTGTAGTCTTTCATTTTTTTCAAAGGATGCTCTTCCCACTGTTTTTGCTTTCCCGCATTAAAGAACTTAGAGGACCCACTTAAAAATGTTAAAGCACACACAATGACAATGTATTTCAGATGTATTATTGTACTTGCATGAGGACTTTTGTTTTTATTCTATTATGGAATTTCTGGTTATAATGGATAACACATAGCCTTGACATTAAGCAGGTAGGCAATACCCAGGCTCTTATTCAAATCCAGTTCTCCAGTCCTGTATTCAAGTACAAAGAAAATAGGTTGTCTCATTCTCCTCATCATAGCATTTTGTTATTTATTTCCTGGTCCCTGGCTGCTATCAGCTTTCATGCATTTGATATGTTGTGCCTGTGGCTACTTAAGTTAAATCCAACCTCCCTGCTTCCCTCTACTAGTTTGTTGATGTAACTTATTTTTATCAAGACAATAATACTTCTTTATATAGTTTGGGTTTTCTTTCTATTATGTTGGAAGGTAGTTTTCAATGCCCCTTGCTCTTCTTAATTGTCTTTTTTCCATTCACTTGCAGAGGGAAGAAGTGAAAAAAAAATAGAAAGAAGAGCATACTCATAACCTTAAGAGTAATGGCTATTTCCTCTTTGTGAAAAAAAAAAAAAAAGGGTTCAGAATTAAGGAAGAGGAAGTCTATAGACACTGAATGCACCCCAGTTTTTGAAAATAATTTTTGAGTTTTTCATTTGTCACCCTGCTTGAACTGGTAGAAGATGTCAAAAAAAGGGAATAAATTACTGTTTTTTAGAGCTATCACATCATAAGATTGTATTGTATGAGAAGCCAGGATAAGCTAATGAGTCACAAATGGAAGAGATTTACTTCAATTCAAAAAAATACAATAAATTAAAAACAACCCCCTCCCTTTGCAAGCTGCTTGAGATAGTCAGGAAGAACAGCATACATGGTGTAAACAGTAATTTTAGTCCATGTAAGTGTGTAATTTAATTTAATTATGATTTCTTTCTGTCTGCAGCACCTCATAACCTACACATTTTAACCAATACTTTCACTAGGTTACATGCAGTGATTTAATTTTATTGTAGAGCCTCTCTTTGTATAGATGCTTAAGAATGGAAGTAGTATGAGTTTGGAAGGTTGCATAGTACAGAATGATATTAAAATATTTTGCTGTTTCTTAACTGTAGGAAAGTTTCAGTCTTCCAAACTGAAATTGTTTTACTTCTCTTAGGAATTGAAAAGTCTTCCTAATTTTTAAAAATTTCTTCAAGTCAAAAGTTCAGGACTAGGATTTGGAGAAATATATTCTCTCCATCAATTTTCATGTGTTAGTAAATGATGTCTTAAATTGCCAAGGAGCAATGTACTACAGTGTTGTCACCCTTGGCACACAGTCATTTCCAAAGAATATGTCTTCTGTGTGTTGTTTGCAAAGAAAATGGGGGAAAAACCAAGCCCACCATATGTATACTTCAACAGACTTCAGGGAATATCAAGCCAAATCTCACTGCAAGTTGACATCACCTCAATGAAGAAATCCAGCTTCATGTTACTGTCAACAGGTATTGTAACATGCTTGGTGTCAGCTCCTTCATGGAACAGAGGATTTCACTTGCCTTTCTTCCCATCATAGCATTTGCTATTTATTGCCTGCACCCTGGCTTCTCTAAGCCTTTATCTACATGATGTGCTGTTTCTATGGCATATTAGGTTAAGCCTAACCTGTAGTATTCTAGCCTACTTGCTGTCAGCCTGCTAGCACAATAGCAGACTTCTCTTGTAAGAGTTTTTATGTGCATGCATGCACAGACGCGCAAGTGAATAATACAGCACAGGGTATGCCTAGTGCACCTGTCAAACGTATAAACACAGAGTGGATACAGCTATCTGAAAGAGATAGTGTCAATCACATCTATGAGAAGGGGGGAGCATTGTAGTAGATGGCATATCTGCTGAAAGCAGGCAATTTTAATTACCTAAGATAGTTTGAAGCTATGAATAATTTATTACCCATAGAAGTCTTTTTTAAAGCTTCTAATTGTGGTGATCCTCTGATATTCAGATCACAGTCCCTGATGCTTTCCTATTTGAACTGCTGCTCTGGAGGCACTGGATGGAAACTATATGTTTCTCTCTAGCTAGTCAGCATAGATTGAGTTGTTTTGACAGCCCAGCATGAGACTGTAATAGTCCGGCTAAAGAGTTGAAAAATACAACACACAGCAGAAAATAAAACATTTCCTTGGACAGTGATAACCACCCCGAACAACATAACACACTCCAGAATAAATAAGGGAGGGTTTGGGGGTTGGATTTGGATGATTCGGGCAGCCTGTGCAGTACAGCTGTGAACACAGCAGTGTTATCCTATAGGTTGATAACAATTAAGATGAAAAATACCCTTAGAGTACACTAGTTAGGAGTTCAGTCACACCATTGCTCTGTTTGAACTCTTTTGAAGCCTGCAGTTTGTGTGCTTCCTGCAGATTTGATAGAATTTAGCAGCTAATTTCACCCCCTCCAAAAGCCTGTTTCTCTCTAGGCTGTCCGTGCTGAGTGGGACAGGACTGCAGCACTGGCACGGCTTGAAAGCAGAGACAACTGCTCTCACATACACTTAATCCACTTCATTTCCCCCCGCTCTTTTGCAAGTTCCTAAGCAGCAGAGGAGCTAGGGAGAATAAATAAGAATGAGGAGCAGGTTCGTGGAGGAAGAGGTGGGAAGTGAAAGACAAGGAAGCAGTCAAGAGGCAGGATGTGTGCGTGGTGTGTGGAGCACGTGTGCCATGAGGGTGACAGGATTGGGGGGAATAAAGAGTAGCTGAGGAAGCAGAGAAGAGGCTGACTTCATTGGAGTGGTTAAAAATATGACAGGTCACCCTAGAGCTGCTGACATGTCTTTTATGGTCAAGTCTTAAGTTCATAATGAAGGACCAGGGGCTCCATTAAACAATGCACTCAAACAAAAGCCTAAAACTGGTGAATACCTTGTCATCTTAGTGAACCATGTCTGGAGGTAAACCATGACCTAAGTTTGTCTGTAAGCCTCTGCTAAATTTTGAGAGACTGATGCATATGACAGAGCAGGATTTTTAATCTATATGTGTCCATTTGAGGTGATGGATCTGGAAGTCTGTGAGGAGATGTTCAGACCTGGTGTTTGAGAGCTTAGAGGAAACCAGCGCAGTGTAGAGGAGAAGTGAGGAAACCCAAAAGTCTGTCAGATTCACAGTTCTCAAGCACTGGAACAGGCTGCTCAGGGAAATGGTTGAATCACCATCCCTGGAGGTATTTAAAACCTGGAGATAGATTTGGCACTTAGGGACATGGTTTAGTGGTGGACTTGTTAGTGCTGAGTTAATAGTTGGCCTTTAGTAGAAGTGTTTTCCAACCTAAATTTTTCTCTGCTCTGGGTCCTTAGCCCAGCCACAAAGAGACACAAGTAATGGGAAATGTCTTACATCAGCTGAGCAGGCCAAAAGCAAGCACGGGCTAAAGTTAGCCCAAAAAAGGCAGAGGATGATAATAACATGTATGGAGCTTAGGTGAAAATGCTTAAGGAAACCTGTCCTGTGTACTGCAACACACTCTATTACTGTTTTCCTTGTTAGATGTGTTCTGTTCCCTGTTAACTGTACTGCTTTATTGTCTAACATTTGTTGTAAAATGTGCAAGATTTGAAAGTGATAGATAAATTTGCTGTAGGAGCCCTAATTGCTGAATTGTTTTATTTTGGCATGCTGTATTTCTATAAAGCAGCAATGCAGTGTTGCTGAATTGTGTAGGCAATGTATTTGCAAGAAAGACACCGAGGAAGTACACAGAATATAAGTAAACACCCCTGCCTGCACAACCCTGGTGAGCTTTTTGCTGAATTTCCAGTTTATAATCTGACTTCAGTGCCAGCCTTGCCACCAAATTATTTTAGAATGAGTTGTAGAGAAAAGCCTCTTGAGGCAGTGAAACAGCAGGTGGCCTGCTTAGTTTGTTGTGGTGGCACCTTATGAATAACTCAATTGATCTCCATATGCTTCCATTCACTCTTGCTTACAGCAATGCTACCTTAAACACTGAGCACTTCAGCATCTGATAGCAAAGGTTTTATTCACATAAAAAAATGACATACTGGAAGGGAAACATGTTTCACTGCAGACATTACTTTGTCATCCAAACCCACTTTCAGTGCCAAAAGCTGATGCAAGACTCACGTACTGTAGCAGTCAAAAATGAAAATTACATGAGTTGTTTTGCAGTGATATATTAAACTAGGCTCTAAGATCACCGTCGTAGGGTAGAAAAAATTGAAATTCACCTATACAAAATGTTTTGCTCCAGTTAGTGATTTCTGACATTTTTGACACTTGTCTTTCAGCCTTGGAGAGCAAGCCTGGAAGTTTATAAGTGGTGGATGCCTGAGTCATGTGTGTGTCCACCCACATGCAGCAGGCTCTCGGCTGGGTTTTAGGAGAGCAGGATCTGGTATTACCTGTGCACGAGAGAGCAACCTAGTTTTCAAAGCTAATGCTGATGGAAACACACATGTTCTCATGTCCTGGTGATGCTAATGTGGTTCTGGTCTCAATGGGTAGTACCACCCAGTGCAGTAGCAGCCTGTCCTGAGTGATATGCCTTCCTTTCAGCAGGTGTTTCCTTCAGTGCAGTGCCACACTTCTGCTCTCCCAGTTCTTCCAGTCAGAGCTACTGAGACCATCACACACTTGCACAGTGTAGACCTGGTGTACTGAGGAGGCTGTGTGTCAAGGAAGCACCCAAGGACAGCATATTAGTTTGTTGTGGTATGTCGTTCACCACCTGACTATAGAACAGGCTCATCATAAAAACTTTGTGTTGTACAAAAAGGAGAGGGGTGGATTTATATTTACTAGTTTTGAGTTACTTAGATAATCAACTTAGACAGTTAGTCAGTTATCTTAGTCTCCCTATTTAGATGAGAAAGAAATTTTCCTAAGAGCTGTAGCTGAAATTTCTGTCTGAAATAAATATGTGGAGTGGCCTTTCACTTTCACTGCTGTTAAAGTTGTCTGAATACTTTCCACTCTCCTGGGATGATCTCTCCAGACCCCAGTGTGCAGAAGTGACTGCAAAGAGCATGAGAGTTCAAATGTGGCCAGAGACTCTCAGGTGACAGGCATGGGGAGTAACTGTACATCTGTACAGAAAGTAAAGGCATAGAATGGTGGAATTGGAATAATTATTTTTTTAATTCATAGCATTGTGCATATGTGGTTATCCCTAACCCTTGGGTGGTTGTTCACACCCAAAAAACCTAAATATGTGTGCCCACTACTTTTGCAGATACTTTTGGTTCTGTAACTTGGATGCTTCTGGTATCAGGGATGATTCTGGGCTGTCAGTGCATGGTAGTGGAAGATGCCCATTGTTTACACAGAACAGTACATTGATCCTTGGAAACAGATCCTGTTAGATGTGTGATCATGCTCCTGATGTTCCCCTGTTAGCTACTTCACCCAAGAATCTTGTCTAACATCTGATTTACTTCTCATATTTTTCTTCTCATCAGCTTAGCATTAACAGGGTAATATATAAAAAGGTGGATACAATGAATGGGTCTCAGTCAAGTTCAGTAATTAAATTTCCTGAATAGCTCATTTTGAATTACTGCATGTCTATACTTTTGAATCTCTCCTATAACTTGTATTGAGAAACCCCCTTCAGTGCAGCCTCCTTTAGTGAATGAAGTCACAGGATTATTGCATTGCTGTCTTTCATATGCTACTCTGTTCCTTCAAATTAATTCCAGATACACTTAGAACACAAAATTAAGTAAGAAAATATGGTTTTAAGATGAACAGTCATCACTAGCTTATTTTAATGATCATTAAAATAATCACTAGCTTATTTTAATGATCATGTTTATCCACTTATCTGTTTATCTTCTTATCTTATTTTTGTTTAGCTACGAAATGGCTGAGTGATGCGCTGAGACAAGACTGTCCAGTTATTGCTACATATTGCATCTCAGTCTGATTTGTTGATGGATATGAAAGATGACAGTTTTTAAAGGAAATGAAATATATATATTAAATGAGGTTTATGTATTTTAGCTTTAGCATATATTTTGGTTTCATGGCATTTTCTGTATTTATGACATGTTTTTTTGTTTCCTCTGAAATACTGAGTTTGGCCTGCAGCTCGGCTATGATTCATGAAAAAAATATCTATTTTCAGAAGCAAATTTTTTCTAGTACTACTAGAATATGCTACAGACTATATAATAACATTATGAGAAAAATTATGAGTGTATATTTAATTGTTCAGTTGAGGTTACTAAGTATGCATGCTCTTTTTTTCTTTTTTCTTTTTTTTTTTTTTTTTTAAATCCTGTGGTGTATTTTTCTTGTACTATCCCCAAACTTTTTCCAAGCCAGACTACTGTAAAGAATTGATCCTTAGGATTATTGTACTGTGTTCTCTGAGGAGACACCTTTCTAGTTTGAGTACATACAAGATTCATTCAGAAATGTGAGCTAGGTATGTAAATGTCTTTAAGAGATCTTTCTATACCTTTATAACTTTGTCTTTCTATACCTTCATCTCCACTAGAAAACAAAGTCTTCAATATTCTTTATAGAATAAATACTATGAAAATACTGAAAAATCACAAACAGTATTACAAACAGTAGCAAACAAAGGATAGAATGTTAGCAATAACAAGTCAATTCACTTGGAATAACTTGGAGTTTGGCTCCTGGATTCAGAAAAGGTGTATCAAGGACAACCATTCTGTCCTGATGTAGTTGTTTTTTGCGTGGCCAATGTACATGAGCTACAGTAATTTCACGTATTCTCAGTGATGAGGGCCAGTTATGAGGAGCAAGAAATGTTACTAGTGCTTCCCTTCAGACTGTGTAATGAAAGGCACTTTAAAACTTGTCTAAGGCAACTTTTCAGTGACCTTAGAAATAACAGTATCAGTTATACTGAACTGCAATGAGTGTTCAGACCTCTCTCAGCAGTTTTCTTTCTTATTCTACCTGGGATTAATTTATGTGCTGCTTTTACACATGATTCAGTTGATGAAATTCAGTTGTGTCAATGCAGGGAGTTTGTCTGCTTTTTTTTTTTTTTTTTTCTTGATTTCCATATAGGCTGAATGAGTAGGTTATAGGAGTGTACAGTAATGGAGTGTATACATGGCTGGGTCTGCATGTCAGAGTGGAGAAATTTTTGAGTCCCAATTCTTCTGGAGACACGTCAACAAGATGTCTATGTCACCTGGATTCCTCAGTACAATCAATCACAGCTTCAGTCATTTATTGTGGTTAACAGTAAAGGACAAATCCTAAAAAAATTGGTAAAACACACTAACAATTTTGTAAACAGAGAATAACTTTAGAGGTTAGGTATTTTGACTTTACTATGTATTTGGGCAGAGGGGTTGGGGGGGCTGAGGGTGTAGGAGGAGAAAAAAAATCTCAAAATTACCAGATCCTCTAACAGCTGTTCCTTTTTTTGCCAAAACACCATCCCATATGTTGCTTCATATTACTCGAGGTATTTCAAAGTCCCAGTGAAGCAGGAAACAATAATGTTGGGATCTTTCCAGTCATCACTCTCTCCTTTTTGTCATGCTGCCACAACATTTCACCTTTTTCAAGAGAAATAGAGCAATAGCAGCCACTGATAGCCTGAGCCTATTTGTCCCCATATAATGCCCATCTTGTTCTGAGCTTGACTCAAATCCAAAGAGGTGCCTTCTTTTATTTTATTTCTTGTTTTAACCTCAGATTCAGTTAAGGTGGATACAAGTTCTGTATTAGCTCCCCCACCACTTCTTCAGTCAGGTAAAAGACCCAGCTTTGTCATTTCTGTGAGCTGGGATCACAGTTCAGAGGCTCATTGTCTCTCTGCCCCTCAGTGCCCGACTAATGAGATGTGCACCTTTATGTTTGCATATAATTTTGCAGAGGTTGATTGTCTATATGTACTTAGCCTGGTGAGCAGCTTCCATTCTAACACACTATTTTACATCTGCCTTTAGCTTTGTCATGGAAAATTAGACAGTGAAAGCACTGAAGCACAAGCTTAAATCTGTCTCTATGGAGGAAAGCACTCAGACATGTGCTTAAATGTAAATATGTGCTTAGATCCTATCATTAAGTCAGAGACTCAAGTGCATGCTCCAAGTTAGGCATATGCTTATATTCTTTTTGAATGGTGATGCTTTCCTGAATTAGCACCTTAACTTGGCCTGGAAATTGCCACAATTCCTACAAAAGAAAGGAAATATTTCTGCAAAGTCCAAAGGCACGCTGTCAGAGGTTTTTGAATTATAGGTAATTTAAAAATATGCTGATTTTAAATTTGAATTTTTGTCTTAGCTTTTCTTTTCATCTGTCTGGCATAAAAGTGATTTGTTAGCACTTAAGCTTTCAAGACTGGTCATTTACAAGGCTACAGTTAACACCTTGAAATGTTATAATGAAGGATAAGTAGGTTTCTGGAAAAGCTCTAAAATTGCAAGTTTGATACCAATTGCTGACTCTTAAAGATCATGTATGAACTCACTGTGGAGGCACAGTTTGTCTGACCAATGGCTGTCAGGAATTGCTCAGATATTAAACTGGTGCTGCTCGTTGATGGAGGCATATGCAACTGGACTAGACAGAGCTCTTAGCAGATCAGATATATCATATTCTCAGTTCCCAGTCAGTTATAACTCCTTCAAAATAAATTAATTATCTATATTTGGAGGAAATAGATGGTGATGAGGTTAGGATCATATTAGTACAGATATCTGGGAACAGATCCAGTTCATATGGCTCTATGCTGTTCATGCTCATGTTGTTTAATCACTCCTACTCACTTGTAGCTACGTCAAAAGAGTTTTTTCTTTGGCTCCAAGTTTGATGAAGATCAAAATCAAGTGCTGTAGGTGTGAATATGCTGGCTTCTGTTAATGGTTTGTATTAGAAGTATTAGAAGAATACTTTTATAGTTAAAAGCAAAGGAAGCTTACATTAAATTGAGCAGACCAGAGCAAGGTGAGCATGACACGTTTTGGTTTTGAGTCATCTCTGCAAGAATTCAATGGCATATGTAGCCTTCATTGCTATGTCTTCTCTAGTGAATTTAATGATTCTGGGAAGTTCTGGGCTAGTGAGCCCAACTGTAACAGAAAGCTTTCCTTCCACATAAGGAAATGCCTTGGAATCAGGTAGCTAGATGTAAAAAATGTCCTTGCCTACATTTAACTCACAAAATGCAGCTGAGTGTCGTTTAGGAAGATATTGGTTAACATAGGTCAAATATGTTCCAGGCACTGCTCTAAAAGTGCTTCAGCACAGATAACTGTGCTTCAGTAACTAGGAGTACTGCCTAGCAGGGTTTTGCTTACTAGCATGTTTGGAGACAATTTTGTAGTCACAGCAGTGCAAGAGATGGTCCTCACACTTTCCCAGATTAAATTGAGTGGATGTTAGACCCTTGGAATGAAAACATGAAGACAAAATTTATTTAAACTCCTATAGACTCCATAATGCTCAGGGCTTTTCCTTTATGGAGTAAGGGAAGTCATGGCAGCAGGTAAAATGTTCCTGTTCCATAGTATCATTTTCTACCATTGCCAAAGAGAAATAATGAAATGGTTTTGAGTGTTCAAGACTGGAATCTTCTGTAGGTTGTTCAGGCATGGCAGATTTTCTGCAATCTATCTCTTGGTCTGGCAGCTGAAAACAATAGCAAGAGAAGGTGAATTGCATAGTCAGTGGCCCTTCTTGTTTTTTTTTTAAAGTTGCCTAGTGTCTTGCCTGGCTCTCTTTGCAATCCTCTAGGCTCAGACTGCAGTGACTGACTTTCAGTCTTCTCATCCCCAAATAACTGGGCTTCAAAGATCTTGTCTCATTTTTCCTTGATTCTCTTCCCTCTGCATACCTAGCCTTTTTGCTATGACTGTATCTCCAAGAGGGAAGCAAGGAAACTTCCCATTCCATTGGAAGTATTCAGCCCTGAGGAGTGTATCCCTGATGCTGGAGGAACCACAGAAAGAAAGAGGTTTGGATCACAGGTGGTGAAATAATACAGTAATGCAATTGCAAAGCTGAGCGTTAGAATTTGCTCCTGAGCTCTCTCAGGAAATCAGGGATGCTGCTGCTTTGCTATTACAGAGATTTTATGTGAGATCAAGTGGATTAATGTGTGGGAGATGTTTAGACAAAGCTGGTGAGTAGCAATGTGAAGTCAATGCCTCTATCAGTAGTAACTTGTGAACTGTACAGTTTCTCCTACAGTATTTTCTTGGTCTCTAACTATGTTGTTGGGTTTTTTTTTTCTTTTAGAGAGATACCATCAGCAGGAGGCTCAGAAATGTCAACTGTAATTAAAAATGTAATTTCAAAGGCATTTTGCAGTTTATTCACATGGTAAATGGTTTCCTACCCTCTGAACTTTCAGCCTGCTGAGCTGAGCTGAAGAGTTAGACATTTTCTTAAAATCCTTACAATTGTCTCACAAGTGTAACAAGGCACTTGTCAGCTGAATAAGCGGGCAAAGAAGAGTTCATCTAATGGTGTAGAGCTTGAAAACATAAAAAAGGAGTTTGTTTGTTCACCAGAGTTTTCATCCCTGTCAAATTACTTACTGAAAATTCCATTCTGCTCTATTTTAATATTTTAGTCCTTTGTTCCTTCTCTCACTCCTTTTTTTACTTAAGGCATGACTTACATGTTTCACTATCCAAATCAAAATACAATCCTATTAACCTCTACTACCATCAAAATCTGTCTTTTTTTCCTGGTCTCTGATACCCTGGATCTGTTGGATAGTTGATTATACTTTAGATGGTTTCCTTTGTCTGGTATCTGAACACCTATCAGGCTAAAATAATTTTTCCTCATGATATCTCCATGTGGAAGGGAAGTCTTACTATTAAATATTCATTAAACAAGAAAAAGGTTGATTCCAGAGCCCAGTGATTAAGTCAGTCACCAGGTTCATGCTATCCTCAAGTCACTCTTTGTCATTCCTCAGGCAAAATAATTGAGCAGTTAGGGGAACTGTTTTGCTCAAAGAGAATAGCTTGTTTTGAGCTCTTCTGTGGGATGTGGAAGGTCTCAGGTTCAGTTTCTATCCCACACCAGGGTCTGAATCCTTTTCTAAGACCTTTTGTTTAGGGCTAAATCCCCGCCTAATTTCCCTGTACTCAGATACTTGCTTGCAGGTTCAGTAAAGCTCTACTTCATGTTGCTGGCCTATCCTGGCTCTGTTGCCCAGACTAACAGATGAGACATTTTAAAATATTCTTCTGACCACTGTGAGAAACCCTTTGTGAAAGCTGAGCCAAAACCCTGAGCAGTTTTTTGGGTGGTATCAGTGGTTAGGTGGATTTGGCAATACAGGCTGGCACCAAAGCAGAGGTTTATGAGATTAGATGGGAGCTGAGCAAAGGTTTTGAAACCTGCCAGAAATTTACATGATAGATGGAGGAGCCTGCTACCTTGGAAGAGTAAGGTACTTTTATCAGGCTAAATCTCTTACCCATCCTGGAGATTTATCTCATCAATGAATTGTACAGAGAAAGGGAGGTGAATACTGGGGGAAGAAAGACATAAATACAATGCATTGTAATTTGTAGTAGCTGTTAAAGACAGTGAGTGTAGTGCATTAACTGAATTAACAAGTAAAAAAAGAGGAAGGTGAGGGGAGAGAGACTGTAATTAACAAGAGCTACTGGCGATTACCATTAAGATTATTTGTTTATTGTGTCTCTTTTCTGTGACTGTTATTTATCTTTGTCTTTCTAGACTTTACACTCTAGAGCAGGGATTGTCTTCCTGTGCTCAGAAAATATGCCACTGTAATGTAGATGAATTTTACATACAACTCTTTCCTGTCCTTGGCTTTCAGTGTGAAAGGTTAACTAATACTCAAACCTTAGACATATATTTGAGCATTCCCTTTGTAGAACTGTTACCAAAAATGTATCAGGCCATTCTCGCATCTAGTAGAAATCTTGGTGTTTCTTATGTGGGGAGTTTAGACTTTATGTGGGAAGACAACCATAAGATTTTGACCCTGCAGTGTGCTGCAGATGTGTAGAGTTTTGTACCTGCAGTCATTGGCACTGACAGTGGCACTGCACACTGGAGTGTCTATTGAAGGTCTCACAGCATCACTGGAGCCTAAAAGACAAGTTCCAAGACAAGAAATTGAGTATCCTGTGTTTTTTCATATGTGCTTGATTATCCTTTGAAAGGTTACAGTGCTTGAGGTTCACATCAATCACAGATTTTGCAAAGTGGTTCAGATTTGCTCTGTAGCTGTAAATCACTGTGGAGGTACTGCTGGGCAGGAGTGGCACAGCCCATCAGTCAGTGAGCAGCTTAAGTTCATTAACGAGCAACGTTAGTCCACTAGTAATAAATGCTGGCTACCATATGGTCTACTACCTCAAAAGGTTTGTAGCAAGCAGCAAGTCAAATAATTTTACTTGCTCTTTTTGTTTCCTGATAGACTCCCTCCTATTCTCCAGAGAATTTTTGCATGAGAATGCATGCTCGAGTATTGCACTTAGGAGCAAACAATGTATCAGCCCTATTTCATACCAGGGGGTGTTCTAGGTATTCCATTGCAGGTATTTCACTTGCAGTAGCAATAAACTATCTTAAAGAAAACATTGGCAGACCATTTGGTCTTGGAAAATAGCTTTCTTTCAAGTTAATGTATCTTATGTTTATTTCCCCAAAGATTACAAAGAAAAATAATGGGGGGGGGGG
>VZSE01003443.1:1766450-1784741 GCA_013398275.1 Promerops cafer | reverse complement strand
GGGGGGGGGGGGGGGCAGGGAGGGTGAGTGTGGGAGAGAGGGGAAGGGAGAGAGAATATCTTCTTAATACTGCATTGTTTTCTTTTAATTACAACATTTCTTTTAATTACAACTTTTTTTTTTTTTTGAAATTGTTTCTGATTCTAAATGAGAATATAGAATGGGGAAAAAAATTCCTGTCAGAATTTTCTTTGCGATAGAAATCTGCAATGTTTGGATCTTTTTTCCTTGCCTAGATGAATCTAACTTTTAAAATCTTGAAATCCTCTCCAATTTAAATTTGAATTCTCTGTGTGCTTCCCATTAGCAGTAGACAGTTGTCTAAACCCACAAAAGGCACAAAAGTAATCATAGTATTTACTAATTACATCTCAGACACTTCTGACTCTCCCTAGTTGGCAATGGCAGACCTCTCCTTCCCCTTCATCTGAGATTTTTCTGCCTCCTCTGCCCAACTCCTTTACCTGCTGCCTATATTTGCGCTTCACAAACTCTTCTTGTAAATTGCTGCAACTACAGCAACAAAGCTGAAAAAAAAAATGATGCAGTAAAGTAAGAGCTAGCTAAGAAAAGGGATCATAAAGGAAAATGTTGCTTTATATTTAACAATTGTCAATGCAGTTTTAAAGATCACTGAGATTGATTTAGATTTTGCATTGTTTTTGCACTTTAGTGATTCATCCTTTATTTACATCAACGTACCAGGGAGAGGAATCCATTCCAGTCTTTTTCCTAATCTATCTCCTAATAAAGACTAGCTAAGAGGGCCTTGGAGGGCTTATCTTACTTCCTGCAACACCTTATATTTGATGCTTTAGAGATCATGAAATTATTGAAAATTCAGCCCAGTCTGTTGATTCAATGGCACCCTCTGGCAAGCTGACTGAAGAGCTAGGGAAATATTTTATTAATTTTAAGTGAACTAGCAATTAATTTAATGTATAGAAGCCTTCTAGTTCTGAGTGAGAATCCAGAGGCTGGACAAGATAGTTTTTCCATAGACTTCCTAATTTGAGATATTTTAGTTGAATCCCTGTAACACCTCTTTCTAGGAGAAGCTGCTCTGTCTCCCAGTAACCTTGACTGTGAATATCCATCGCTGCCCTCATTCGGACACACTAACAAAGAGTTTGGAGGTTTCCCATCAAGCAAAGGAATCTTTATGATGACTAGGCTCAGTGGCTGGGTTGAACTCCTTGATCTTCCTCATGATATTCAATCTCAATGCATTTATTGCTCAGCAGGAGTTCTCTAATTCCAGTTTAGATAGACTGCAATAAATTTCCAGAGGAGAAAGTAATATACTGACTTTTAAAAACTGTATTGATGTTTAAAATCTCATAACTGTGAGGCATTTAGCAGTGTTTGAACAATGAGATTGCTTAATTGACTGATTGGACTGGAACACGTATTTCTATAGATCCCTCATTCACATTTCAGCTTTAGCAACAGTAAAGTCGGTTGACTTTCACTCATACAAAGCCCATTTAAGACTCTAACCTAATGACCACTGCATTTCACTAGAAAGTATTTTGTTTTGCTTTTTTCCCAATATCTTCTTGGTATTTTTTCACTAAATAACAAAAAGAAAAAAAGAAAATCTGTGCTAGAGGATTAAAGTCTGATTTGATTTGTGAAGTATGCACACTTAATTCAACAAATCCTGTGTACAGAGGCATTTCCTCTGTAGATTCGAAGTCTGTTCCAACCCACAGCATAAAAGGGACTGAATCTGTCCTTTGTTGTTTCTCATCGGTGAGGTCTTTGAATAGCTCAAAATTTTCCTTAGATGGCAAGAAAATCAAAATAAAAATATAGTTGCAAAATTTCTATTGTTTCATCAACTCTGAAACTGGAAACACATTTATACCATGCTCCACAGAAACCTTGTTTTGCAATGACTGTCTTTCTTCATAGTGTGTGCTGTTTGTTTTAAAATTTTAAAATTTTTTTAAAATCTGAACCTCTTGCCCAAACAGCTCTTGACTCCCATTTTAATTACAAGAAAATACCCTTAGGCCACTACACAAGTTTGTCAGCAATGTGTTGTCACTAAAATGCTTCAGTGTTAATCATGCAGTTGTCGTCTTGGGTTGGTTCGAATCTAAAAATAATGTGAAGAAAAGTGAGAGTTGTGGTTTTAGTGGTCCTCTAGTGCTGCAGCAAATTGCATTCTGGCATGTTTCCCTTCATAGGTCACATCCCTCCTTTAAGAGAATCCTCATCAGTGCCATTTTGGGGAATCTCTGAACATCTCTGCACAGCGTGTCTGTCACTGCAGTGCTTTGCTGAAAGCATTAATTCCCTGAAGAACAGTCAGTGATGAATTTGTGCATTTGATGTGGGAAAGGATGAACGTGAGGCAAGGAGCCAAGGAAAGAGGGAGAAGCTGTTTCACTCTGAGAAAATATAGAAATTATGCCTGGCTATTGGTTCACATCATTTACATCTTGAGGATGTCATCCTATATCAGCACGAAGCTTTGTTTTACAGCAATTTCCAGTGAAACGTGGCTATCTTTAAAGAGATTGCTGAGGCAGAGAAATGGTTCAGAATCTGGACCAGTGCAAGGAAAGGATGAGTTAGGTATACTGATACAGGTTCTTGCCTCATGGACATGACAAAATAGCAATGTTGGTGTCCCACAGTAGAGTTCACTTGCCTCAGCTTGGCAGTTTGCTGGAGAAGAAGCTGAATGGATGGTCCTTGACACAAGACTGGGTGGCTCTCACTGGCACAACAGCTTCTCCTCCTCAAGACTCCGTGGGCTAGTGCACCAAAGCCTCGAGGCTCAGGCTATCCCAGGAAGAAATACACGACCCCTCCAGCACAGTTAGACTTGTGCAGCTGGTGCTGAGGTAATAACATCACATGTTATTGTTATTGCACAGCAATGGAAGCAATGGATGAGTGAGAGGCAGCGTCTGTGAGGGTGTGTACCTGTGAATGCTCTAGCTTGTTAGTCTGTCCCTACAAAAACAATTGGCAATGTCTTTGGAGCTGAGCCTCCCTTGAAAAAAATAGCAATCTTGCATGTCTTTCCAAGCTCGTCAGCAGCTGAAAACTGCTTCTGCTGGGCCTTCCCTTTAGCCTTACTTTGCCCAAAACCCTTTTGATATTTCACCATTTCAATCTGCAGCACCCCAAAGTCCTGGTACATGGTGCAGGGAGTCATGAGCTCCCTGGGCACAGAGGAAGCCCAGGGACAGAAGAGCTGATCCATTTAAGTCATGTGTGGTCATTTGATCCCATACAAGTCTTACTTATCTTCCAGAAGTGACTAATTTGATATATTTGATTAGAAATCCAGTACTTGTAGGTATCACTTCTGTTTATCTCTCACAGTGGTCTCTACTTCTGTCCAGATGTCCTTGCAAAGCTGAAGATGGGAATTAACTGTTGCAGCTTCTCACGGTGAACTTTTTCCAGGATGGTTCTTACATGAAGAGGTGCTTCTTCTTTTGCTGGAGAAATGCTGTGAATTGTATGTTCTTTAATCTCTGTTGATTGTAATGCAGGGAGTTGGTTGAGTATGAGCTACCAGGTCTCACAACTAAAACACAACTGAAAATATGCTTACCCATGAGAGGGGTATCTGGAGGGTAACTCATTATGTGACTTGGAGCTGAAGGGCTAGTGATCCTTGGGGAGAACAGCAGAGAAATAGGGAGATTTTTTGGAGATGGACAGCCTGACCAGATATGTTTCAGTCTAAGAAAAAAAAGCTTATGCCCAGTTTTATATGGATATATGATACATTTTTTTTTATACCCTACCTACCTGGACTGCATACTTTCTTGGCTGCATGTCTTTTTCTGTATATTTTTTTTTTTTGTGTAAGAAATATTCTTGTAGTTGAGACTTGAAACTCAGATCTGAATAAACCAGAGCCACTAAGTCATGTTGCCTTTACTTTAAAATATTGCTTAAAAGATAAGAACCTCTTCTCTTTACAGCTTGCTATTGTAATCTGGACATCAAAAACTTGTCTGAAATGATTTTCTAAGATTTGCTATAAAACTGCAATTCTAAAAGAGTTTAGAATTTCTGTCACTCATCTGCAGAGAAAGCTTGGTCCCAGATGCAGTACATATCCATCCCACTATGTATAGCAAAATGATGTTTATGTTAGAGAAAGACAAAGAGTGCAAGGGAGTTGTAGATCTTCAGTTACAAAAGTTTTAAAACATATCCATATTTTTCATGTATCATATTTACTATTTAAAGCTGCTCCACTGCTCATCAGCAGTAAGTTTTACACCTGAATTTAAAATATGGCCAGATATTCAGCCAAAAAGTGATGTAGCTTTTTGATTTCAAAGGACCTATGCTATACAGAGGGTTTCCTGCATAGTTTAATATAAAGCCCCTTGTCTTAGTATAATCTAAAGTTATAGAATATACCTTTTTCTTGATTCCTGTGTGAAAAATAAAATGCAATGTATATCACTTTACTCAGGAAGTGTGCTGAACCATTAGGAGAAGCATAATCAGGGATACTGAACAGCTCATGCAAAACAGAAGTGTGAAATGCAATTCTGAAATACTCAGGAAGGAATGTGGGAAAGGAAACCTGTGTGGGCGCCTTTCTGCATTCTCAGCTCATCTTCTTTTAAACAAAAATGTCACAGGAGGATCTTTTATGCAGTGCTGGAACACTCAGAACCTCATACAGACCTGATGTAGGACAGAGAAAACTCTCAGTCAGGTCCATACGTATTTGGGGCATATTTTTGCCTTCTGCTACTGGCATTGGCATATTGATGCTGTCCCTGACTAGACATTGAAATTGATGGTCATTGAAAATTGCATCCTTCTCGTAGTAGTGCCATGCACTTGTTCAAGCACCAGGAAAAAATAAAATACAATAAGTCCTCTTTTAGGATGAATTTTGATGTCAACCAGTAGAAACTGGGGCAAGGTGAGGGAGTGGGGAGAGCTGTGGAGTACTCAAGCAATTATCCTCTCTCTGTGTAACTGTGTGTGTACAGGTCTATGCATGTAGGCATTCATTCTGTCATTCCCCACTTTTTTTTTTCTTTATGAGGGGAAAGAACCTTCCAATGTATCTCCCTTGTTAGGAAGAGCTGCTTCTGCCATGTCAGTCCAAGAGCTGGGTGTCTCTGCAAATACAGGGGACTGAGAGAGAGCTATTTTATAACTCAGGGATGAGGAACAGTAAGTGCTGTCTTGTAACTCACCCTGCTAGAGGGACTAACCTCTGTAACCACTCCAGTGAATCACACAGGCTTTTAGGGTCCTGCCACTTTAAAAAGCTGGACCTCTACCTACAAGCATGGCTTTTGCTGTGTTTTCTGGGTCAGTTTTAGGTGTTGAGGCATTGGTACTTTCTCAGGAGTTGTCCCATAAAAGCCAGGAAATTACACGGCCTCTGGGCCAGTCCTTCTGAACCTCATATTAATTCATGCAATGGAGGAAAGTAGGAGACATAATAGGGTGGAAGAGAGTGATGTGGGCACTGCCTTTGGCAAAAACATCTCCATTAGTTTTGATGTGCATTTTCTTCTGATTTTTTCTCTTGCTGAATTTATTCTATTATTGGAGCTCTTTCAAATTAGAAGAAAAGGAAAAAAAAAGAAGAAAAAGAAGTCTTTGATTAATATCTGATTTGATCTGAGCTTTGTCAGTGATGGATGCATTGAAATATTCCTGTCAGAGTGAGCAAGAGTGAGGTATTTCTATTAGAGGCATGGCATGCAGCCTTCTAAAGAAACACAAACCTTGCATATTGAGTTTCAGAGCTGCTCAACCAAAAGTAAGATCTGACATTAAATTTTCCATCAGCTAGGAACTGTAAAATTAAGTAAAAAGTGGAAAGAAAATGTTCAGCCTATGACAAACCATGATTGTATACACTGGGAATATTACAATAACCCTCCCCTACTTAGTATTGCTACCTTTTTATTCTCTCATGATAGAAAAAAAGATCAAATTTAGAATATTTCAGAGGTTCCTGTATCTGGGCCTTTTATAACATATGTACTCTGAACAGGACTCCAGATCTACAGGTAGGGGAAATTGAAACAATTACTCTGAAGGCAAAATCTCTGATAAAAACTGAAGTCAATTGAATTACATTGATGAACTCAATCTGAAGACCTGGCATAAGGCTTCAGAATTTAAAAATTCTGAAGTGGACATTTAAAAATCTACTTTCTAAACGAAATTTTCCTTTTTTGTTGTTTTGTTCTTTTGTTTGTTTGTGTTTTCTGTGTGTTTGGTTGATTGTTTTTTGGTTTTTTTTGTTTGTTTGTTTTTTGTTTTTTTTTTTTTTTTTGTTTTTGTTTTGGTTTTGGTTTTTTTTTTTTTTGTTTTTGTTTTTTTTTTTGTTTTTGTTTTTGTTTTTGTTTTTGTTTTTGTTTTTGTTTTTGTTTTTGTTTTTGTTTTTGTTTTTGTTTTTGTTTTTGTTTTTGTTTTTGTTTTTGTTTTTGTTTTTGTTTTTGTTTTTGTTTTTGTTTTTGTTTTTGTTTTTGTTTTTGTTTTTGTTTTTGTTTTTGTTTTTGTTTTTGTTTTTGTTTTTGTTTTTGTTTTTGTTTTTGTTTTTGTTTTTGTTTTTGTTTTTGTTTTTGTTTTTGTTTTTGTTTTTGTTTTTGTTTTTGTTTTTGTTTTTGTTTTTGTTTTTGTTTTTGTTTTTGTTTTTGTTTTTGTTTTTGTTTTTGTTTTTGTTTTTGTTTTTGTTTTTGTTTTTGTTTTTGTTTTTGTTTTTGTTTTTGTTTTTGTTTTTGTTTTTGTTTTTGTTTTTGTTTTTGTTTTTGTTTTTGTTTTTGTTTTTGTTTTTGTTTTTGTTTTTGTTTTTGTTTTTGTTTTTGTTTTTGTTTTTGTTTTTGTTTTTGTTTTTGTTTTTGTTTTTGTTTTTGTTTTTGTTTTTGTTTTTGTTTTTGTTTTTGTTTTTGTTTTTGTTTTTGTTTTTGTTTTTGTTTTTGTTTTTGTTTTTGTTTTTGTTTTTGTTTTTGTTTTGTTGGCTTGGTTTAGTTTAGTTTTGGTTTTGTTTCTTTTTCCTACTTACAATACCTTTTTTTTTTTGACTTTCACAGTAGTTGCTCACCATAAATACAAGTCAACCATTGTCCGTTCCCGATTTACTTATCTACACACCAGGACAGCAAGTTAATTGCAAGAGTTCCCCATGGGGAACAGTGAACTTAAATATGCCTGATGTATATTGTTTAGGCAGCACAGTGAAGAAAGGCACGAGTCCTGAAGAAAGGCACAAAAGTGGAGCTGGGAATGAAAAACGATATAAAAAACAATTCTCCCTGTCACAGGCCAATTGACTTTGTAAATAATTGCCTTGCCCCTCTGGGAGGCTCAGGGGTAGGAAGGAATTTAAAGACTGTTCATTTCTCTATGGCAGGGTCCACATAGCGATTCTGGAGTTTTAGTGCTTTTTAGTGGAAACAGCAGTCACTTAGGCGTAGCTCATAAGTGGTCTTTTTCTCCTAAAATGCCATGCAAAGGTCCCAGATCCAAAATCTTTATTCTCATTGATGCTTGCAGCTGCTACAGCCTTGGAAATAACTAAAGAACATAGAAGCCAAAATTCTTGCCAGTAAAATTTGCATTTGATCTGCAGCCTGTGCGTAAGCGTTTTGGACTTGACAACACTGAGCGGTCTGGCACTTTACTTGGGCCTCTCTACCTGGTTAGTGTCTTGTCATCTGGAAAGCACAGGGCTTTGATTTCACAGCTGCTCTCAAAAACAGGCATAAAACATAGCTAACAGAACAAGAGCACCGTGTTCTTTTTAGACAATGGCATGCCAAGCAGCACGATGTGCTTAAGTGCCAAAGTCCAACCTTTAGCTTCTCCCAGCACCTGAGGGGATTTGAACTCAGCAGAATAATCCTGCTGTTAGCAGCATGATTCTATAGAGACAAAGCTCTCAATGCCTCCCACCAATATCCTTCAGTGTGGTATGCAGAAATAACTGCCTACTGAATGTGAGACAGTACAGCCCTAGTGACTGGCACACTTGGCACAACAGAAGAGCTTTTTTCCAGTTTCTGTGAGGTGGAATTTGTATTAAGCAGTCAATGCAGCAAGGCCTGGAGGGTCACAGGATCTCTTACTTTCCCCTTCCTTTCTGTTAAATACCTAGTTATTCCAGGCAGGGATGGAGGCTCACACTCTTGTACACATTGTACACATTGGTGGTCTGTGTTCTAGCAGCTAGGGCGCTGTGCATAAGATGGGTAGCCCAATATCTTCAGCCAGAAGGTGGACGTTAGCTTTGTCCTTCATCTTCTGGACACCAGCTGTGGAGCAGTTGGGAGGCAGTAATTATGTTCAAATCTTCAATTAAGCTCAGCATGTGAGACAGGGGAATCTTACTGTAGATATGAAGAGCACAGTCTGAGTGTTGGGATGTTTTTGACATATTTGAGATGTGTCTTCCTGCAGATACCTATGGGTCTGTATCAATAATAAATTAGATAGCTTTGAACTGTAGCTAGATTTAGTGAAAATAAATAGGTATTTTCAAGATTTCTGACTTTGAAAGCCTAAAGTGATGCAGCAGATGTCATTTAATTAATCTCTTTTTTACTGTATCTCAGCTCTTGAGCTGTACCCAAATTATTGTCCTGAACAGGAGATATATCCTGCTTCTACAATGCCGAGTTATGAAGTAATGATCATTTACTGCCTTATTGGTATCAAAGCAGGGAGAGGTGGTGCCCCATTTTTCTAGACAGCAGTCAGTAAGGGAGCAGCCACCTGTGCTGAGGGTAGAGGAGAGTTTGTTAACTATGATACAAGCAGAGATGAGATTTACTAGTCCATCTCTAAAGGGTTTGCTGTAACAGACAGTAGGAAGGCCTGTACCTTTTTAAAAAAAACCTTTGGGATCTGTGTTTGCGTGATTACCTCTGCATCCACAGGGGTGTAACATCTAAGATGTTGCATAAGAAGCCTTCATCATTACCCAGCAATCTGTAACATCAAATATCAAGAGGCTTTCAATAAAACTACTGAAGTTGATAACACGCAAGGCCCAAACTCTTCTCTTTCTGTGCACTTAGTGGTTTCCTATCTGCTGCCCTTTGCATTGCATCAGAATCAGAACATCACAGCATTAACTTACTCCCTGCCTCAGGCTGCTGAGATCCTGACTTACAGAACCAGCAGGGAATCATTTTACCTCCTCTGTGCAGAGCAACCTGCAATGAAGAAATGTTCCACTGCGTTTGGCCCTGTGTCACAGCTGAGTTGCTCTGTGGGGGCACCTCTCAAACTGTCTGTGATGACAGCAGACACCCTGCCTGGCCATGTGCTTATTCCAGGAATGGGAATGACAATGGCCTGTGAGAACTTGTGTGATAAAGTGGAATTTGAGTGGGCACTGCAAGGTGGTTGAGAGATTTAGCTGCTGAAATTATTAAAGGATCTCATCCTGTGTATCTTTAGTTCTTGTCTGTAATTGATGGAAAGTGGCATTTCTGTGGCTTATCAGCTCTCTGTGAAGATGAGCAGCCTCTGTGCTCAGTGGGACTGGTAACAAGACAGAAGTACCTGAGATACACAGAGCATTGCATCACTGAGTACATTTGGCCTCTTCTATTGATCATGATATAACCGGGCATTTTCAATGTGTCTTCATAAGTTATGCAAGGAGCACTTTTTGAAAAGAATATTGTATTGGTCAGTTGCAGATTTTCTTACTGTTTTCCTTTGTTCAAGATTTGAACGGATTCTGAAACCACCAAAAGAGAATCAATGCTTCTCTGCAACAGCGATGACTGCCCATACACAGTACCCTTTTTTTTTCTCCCCACACTTTTATTCCATGTCTGAATATGAATTTACATGACAAATTGTAATGGTGTTTTGCAAGCTGTTATAGCCTGTTGGGTAAATGATTAACATTTCAAATACATAAATTTATAATTTAAATTTATAATTTAATTTCTAAATACTTACTCAAAGGACTATAATGGCTCTATTCTAATTTATCTTATATTCAATCCAATTTTTGTACCATTTATTAATTCCTTTTATTCTTGATTCAGAAGTATAACATGCCAATTAGAAACAGATTAAAAAGCCTATTTACTCCAAACCATTTCATGCCATCAAGTAAATAAAATGTTGTAAAAAAAACCCAAAACAAACCAAACCTGATTTTGCATAGTGAAATAAGCATGTTTACAATTAAATATTTCTGTAGTAGACCATAATGTTTAGCATATTGTCAGCTGGATTCACCTCTGATGTGCTTCAACTGTGTATTTACATTAATTTATGAAACTCAAAACCTTTCTCATCTGTTTCTACCTTAGTTTCCCACAGGCTCTCTAGCAACACTGAGCAGCTGTAAGTTGTGCTGCCAGACTCCTGGTAAGGAAGTGTGGTGAACTGCAACTTCTGGCTGCTCTGGCAAGAAACTTGCTCACATAGCTTGCATGGACTTTTTCCCATCCTCCATTCAGATACAGAGCTCTCAGCATATTAAATAGTGTAGATTTCTTGGTTTCTGTAACATCCATAAGACCCTGCCACTGGTCAGAATTCCATATCTTGTTTCCCTTCCTCCCTCTCTCCCTCCCTCCTCTCCTTATGAGAAAGGGATAAATGGTTCTTTGCTTTCACCAGAGAACAATATCAGAAGATAGATGCTTTTAAATCACCCTTGTGTTTTGCTAAGCCAGCAGCTGGGAAACTGGAGCACTCTTGTAGTACTGGTTAATTTACAGCAGCCCTATGGATGATCCAGTGAACTTACACATGGCTGGAACCCGTTCTGTTCTAACTTCCAGCAATCAAACCCCAACAGGAAGTTCCAGACATCTCTATTTCCACATCCAGGGATGCATGTCTTGCTAGGATCTAGGGAGCTTGGGGTAGTTCTATTTAGCATGACTGCAGGATTAGGATTCCATTTTTTGCTAAAGTCATGAGAAGAAATTGTTGCAGCCATTCCTTTCCCCCACAGCACATGATTCTTGGGAAATTCTACCTTTTCTATGTGACCTGAGGCATGGAAAGTGAGGCCTATGTACTCTGTCACAGGATCCTATTGCATATCAAGGCTTATATTGAGAAAGGGAGAATGTGCACACTTGTAGAACAGGCATGACATGATCCTCCTCAGAGAAAGGAAGGAGCATGTTTAGATAAATGATTTTATGCTACCTGCTTTCTGCATAAAGAAACCTCTGTGGTTTTGACCAGCTAGATCAGAGGCTTCTCTCATGACTCCACATGATCATCCAACCAGCCCATATCTTCTGTTATTACATGCTGTAGGATAACAACCAAGCAGAAACATGCATCGTTGTGGCAGTAGAGGAATATGAAATAATGCAGAAGCATTGGGGAACCCTGTGACCCAAATCAACTCAACCAGAACGCATTAAATTATTTAATTTTTGTCCATCCATCTGTTGATTGTACTGCTTCTGTAAGAACAGCAGTGACAGCAGCAGTGCTGAGAGTCTGAACAGAATTATTAAAAGACGTTGCTTGGCAAAGTGAATGGATGTGTAATAGGAAAGACTTAAAACAATAAATCTTTGACAGCGCTGATTCAGTCTTTGTGAAATGACTAACTGATTGCCAGAGACTTTTAATGTCAAAACATCAGATTTTGCAGGTACCGGAGAATAAGCATGCATTGTAATACTGGCGTCTTTTATTTTTTCCTGGCAGTAAAGAAATGCTTTCAGGTGTTACAAAAGAGGACGTGTGATATGAAAAATGGGGATAACACAGACGACAGCTCAAAGGGGAATGCTAATGTTACGGGAATGATGATATACTCCCCATGCATTTGTGGTGCAGTGCTTTTCTATACCCAGGTATAGATGGCTAATTTATCTCTCTAACGCATGACCTATATCAATGGCACAGTAGCCTGTTAGCCATTGAGGTTGCTTCATAAAAGGACACAAATCACTTTTCAGGAGTTTGAGGCCTGGAAGATATTAGCTGTGGATGCCTTCACGTTTGTCTTGCAGACTTTCCAGAGCATGAGGGCACGAGAGAGTGAGTTTGCCCCCTCCTGGTTTGCCAGTGGCATCATAGGGTTTGCAGATATGTTCAACTACCTGTAAGTAAAGCCTTGCTGGTAGGCAGAAGCAATGAGGTGAATAAAGTACATTCTTGTGCCTTATTTCAGTCTAGACATGTAGGAAAGTAAGTTCACATGGCTGCCCTCATGATTCAGAGCATGGGTGAAGAGCAAAGAGGAATGGACAGAAAATTTGAACTGATCGGAGTCGCTGTGCACCGCCAGGGCCGCCCAACTCTCTCCTGCAGGCAGAGTGGGGGGTGGCATGTCTGGCCCGCAGGGCACTTTGTCATTGCCCTGTGATCACTGCCACCCTGGCTGCTGGCCCTGACCTGCCTGTGTAGTTCCTCCCCAGCTCTGCCCATGGCCCACGAGTCACTGCCCTGCCCAGCCTGAGGTCTCTTGTCCTGGTTGCTATTCCAGGTGCCTTGGCACTGCCTAGGCTGCCCTGGCAGGAAAGACACTGCCTGTGCTGTGCCCCTCAGCTGCTCACTTGCACTGCTCCTGCTGCTCCTTGGCACATTTTTCAGTACAGTTTCATCCTCAGTCAGCAGCAGGACATGGGAGGTACCTCAGACCCAGCTGCTGCAGACTGTGGGGACACGGAGCTTGGGCCTATGAATGGTGTGCCGACAGATGCTGCAGCCCAAAGACTATTGGACCTCAAGAGCTCAGGTGCCTAAAAGGTATCCAAGGGTCCTCTAGAAATATTGCAAAGCAGGTTTGCAAAAGGCAGAAGACAAATGAGCTGAAAG
Source organism: Promerops cafer (assembly GCA_013398275.1). Lineage (NCBI taxonomy): Eukaryota > Metazoa > Chordata > Aves > Passeriformes > Nectariniidae > Promerops > Promerops cafer. The sequence goes on along the minus strand of VZSE01003443.1, from coordinate 1,771,958 downwards.
CTAATTTCCAGCTTTTGTTAGGCTATAAGCAAGGGAATAAAACCAATCACGTTACTGTACAATGTGCCTTTGTCCTTAATGCTCTGTACCAATGCATAAGAAACGTGTACTGCACTGTCTTTGAGATGGATTCTTTGTACTACACATTAATGAATTTCAGTGCAGGCTTAGTGCTAGAGGCAGCCTGAGAATTGGAAAGGGGAGTGGGAAAGTCCAAGAAGGCATAGGGCAAGAGAGGGAAGAAATTTGGAAACGGGTGAGGTGGTAGCTAGTTTTCCAAAGAGGCTCTTCATCAAGCTGAGAAAGACAGAGCAGTAAGGGTAAAGTAGAGTGAATACCAGCAGTAAAAGTAACAGGATATTTTATGAGCATCCTTGGACTTTTCCTTCTGCCAGCTTTCACTGCTCCTCAGTAGAGAGACTGAGGAATACAAGCCTGCCTGTTTCTGTGGGACCACAGAGGGTCTGCTTACATCCTGATTTACTACCTGCATTTTGAGGAAAGCTGCCAGCTGCATTCCTCAGAGGTAGAGAAGATGAGCAGAGCAAAGAGACAAAGGCAAGTTCACAGCTGACAGTGTCTCTCTGAACATCAGTTAGTAGCAATGCCAGTGCAGTCTTGATTGGGCTTTAATTGTCATTCCTGGCCTGCTCTTTTTCTGACAGTGGGAAAACCGCAAGACAGACTTCTCTTCCCTTACATACTGCAGTAGCAGAGGTAAAGGAAGAACCTTGATCTTCCTTTTTTTTTGATGCCTTTTACCACATTCCAGAAAAGATTGACAGAAGAGCCATAGACCATTCCCTTCTCAGTACCATCTCTCCAGACCCTGACTAGGTTCTAAGACTATAAACAAAGGCTGATATCCCATTTCTACCAAAAGGAAGTCCCATGTGTTTAGAGTATATTTTAGTGTGCAAACCATAGTAGCAGCACTAAGAACTGATTGCAACAATGTTGCTTTTGCAAGAGGCTTGAAAGGTTTAGCATGTACAGTTGCCATGCAAAATCTTGCTATTGCTATTTTTATTTTTCTCCCTTGGAAGCGTGGCTTTCCAAATTTCAATGAAGAAATATAATAAGTGCTTTGCCACAAGTTTTACTTCGTATTTCCTTAATATCCTCTTTAAAAGATATATTTGTGTAAAAAATAAATAAAATCAAGTTGTTGTGCTCATTCCAAGAAAATGCGGAGTACTTATAAATTACCTTGATAACAATTTTTTAAGGAAACATACAGGAAAAAAATTGTCATTTGGCATAAGGTCCTTGCTCAGATGTTTTATTATCCACTCTCTTCACTCTCCATAAATAAGCCTTGCTGTTTAGCAACAGTTGGCTCTTTTTGCATTTGCAGTTATGGCAGCGTGTAAGGCTGGACCCAGACATTACAGATTCTGCTGAAAACTAGGTAGTTAGGCTAAGGGTAAAAAATTTCATTTTTTTTTACATGTCACAATACATAATAGGAAAACTTTTGTTAATGCAGGAAAAGAATATGAAAATGAGAATTAAGACTGTTTAAAATGCAGGATTTAATCCGTCTAAGAGTTATTACTGCAACTCCTGCTGAAATCAATAGCAAGATTGAGCCCTAACTATCTGCAGCATTCATGTTTGTTCAGATGCTGAAGTGGAGATGTGCCTATTGCAAATTGTTCCTTTTATGCTCTGAAATCCAAGAAGATAAACTCTGTGACACAGAATAATATATGAATGTGTCTTTTCTTCAGTTGTTGGGGGGCTTCAAAACAGCACGATACTTTGCTGTCTAATCTTGAAATCCTTGTTTTAATGAAAGCTGTTTTGCCCTTTCAAAGATGTGCTCTTTTTAAAAGCACGGGAAAGAATCACAGCCATGGTCTTATGCATACACACACATATTTATATGTGTGCATATGTTTATATGTATATGAGAAGCATTGAATATGATAACAAAATAAAATATGATTTTAATACTTTTTAACTCTATGTTTTCATTATATAAAAAATCCAATATCATGATAGTGAGTGTCATCTCTGTTCTTTTTAACATAAGAACTCACTATTTTACAGTGCTGAGTTCCTTTCTGGCAATTGCCTGTCATTTCATGTAGATGAGAGTTTCTATCAAACTTACTCTTTAAAATGTGGTAACGAGCATGCAATGTCTGTCTCAAATGTAACAAGCCTGACAATTAGGCTGTGGTACATTATGTGGAAAGGTTGATGGAGAAAAGGTGAACTTGTCTTGGTCTGCATCTGCAAAAGCTGAACCCCTGCATCTATATAGATAGAATGATTTTACAGCCAATCCTCAGAGAAAAGTATGCCATGCTCCTGTAGCACACTCATGCCTAGCCCTTAGAAGGACCTTAGAGCCCAAAACACAATAAATTGAATCATTTTATAGAGAATGTACAACACGTTTTTCTGTCAAATGTCACTTTAGCATTTAGAAACACAGGGATGGCAGACCCAGGTCAGATGGATGGTCTATCTTGTCTGGTTACTCAGAGGAAGCTCAAAAAGTCAGTGAAGCAAAAACACCCATATCTGGAGAAGTCCCTCCTTGATACATTATGACCTTTTGCACTTAAATGTATTTGCTCTTATTCCTTCCAAGATCCTCTGTGTGTGCTGGCTCCAACTACTTCCTGAAGGTAGACCAGAGTAGATCCTGCGGATGGGACTGAGAGGTGACAGCGTGTGCTGGCATCATCCTGGAGTTGAGGGTCCCAGGGGTGTCCTTCTGTGTGACACGTTCTAGGAACCCAAGCATGGCCAGCAAATTTGACTCAAATTGACATTTTCAAGTAGGCTGTTGGGAGGTGATGCAGTCACCAGCAGAGCAGTCCTGATGTTTGGGCCGTGGCTGGAGAGGAGGATGTGCTGGGCTCACAGGTGCTACAGGCTCTGCGGTTTTGCCTTATTGAAACTGCAAGCATTGTCTTTGTCTGTGGGAATGTGTAGTCCCTCCCTGTATCTCAGTTTATTCTTGGTCTCTCTTGGCGATAAATTCCACAGGCTACTTATGTACTTTGCTATCTGCAGTATATTTATGGTATATTCCTGAACTTGTCATCGAATATCAGTTGGTTCCTCTTTTAAGGCCAATGAATAAGAAACCTTCATTCTTTGCTCCTACATTTCTTTCTTTTTTTTTTTCTTTAGTATGCATATCTAGTCCTTTTTGTAAGACTCCTCCAGTCTATTGAATTCAGTGCCAGACTCTCAACAATGTAAACTAAGTGAACTTTAAGGAATGATTGAGTAGGGAATATTGTGAATAAAGGCTGTACATCAACTTAAGACAACCACAGAAGTTTTTGTAAAACTAAACACAGACATAAAGGACGTGTAATAAGTTCCTTCTCCTTTTTTATTTTCTTCTCCACCTCCACTAAGAAGAACTTAGGGAGGAATGAGAGTCATTGAACAGCCAAAACCACCAAACACTGTTTCAGCTCAGAATATCACCTGCTGCCTGTGAAATTCTCTCTCAAATGAGCTTCATTTATGAATCACCAGTTGGGAAGAAGCCAAAGTGATAGAATTTAGCACTAATGTTTAACTAAAATATCTCTCTATGTTCAAATAGTGAGAAACAGCAATATTTATGTCCTTAATATAGCAGTATGTAACACATACTACATTGACATTTGGTTAAGGAAAAAAAAAGAGAAAAAAAGAAGAGTTTATTCTTAGGATAGGCTTTGGTTTCACGATCAGAATTGAGCTTTCTGCCTCCCTCTGCCCCTGATCTGGCTAGCTTCTTATGCTCAGTTGGTTGGCATCTCCGTGTCTCAGTTCCTCAGCCTACCTATCTCAGGCTGGCAGTGTGTGCTGTGGCAGAGTGTGGTAGCTTTAACATGTGTGTGTATATATAAAGTCAGACTTCGACATTGAGCTCTAAAATAGTGTACACATTATCTGAATGGCCTGAACAATTTTGAATCTTCAGGTGCTGAGTTTGAGGAAAGCAAACCACTAGGTTCTTGGTGAAATTCTTAATTATTTGGAGGTTCTTTCTTCATCTGAGTTCCAAGGTTTTAAGGTGTGTTTTCTTCTTTTTTCTAATCCCCTCCTCCTCCATGGTGAAGATTGGAAAAATACTTAAGAAAACCTGGGTAACCCCCAGATTTAGTTAAGGATGTAGCATAAAGCCCATATATCATTATAAAATTGAGAGAATTCTTCAAACTGTGTACAATTAAAATCACTCTGAGCAGTAGGAATTAAAAGAGCAGTAGCATTAAGAGAACAATTATGAACAAACACAGACTTGCTTTTCAGATGGTTTACTAACAGCTTATCATGAGGAAGGGGATGAGGATAACCTAGTTAAAGTTTTCATAGTGATTTTAAGAAAAGTGTTATTTAACTTTTAGTTTTTATTATTCATTATGAAGCCCTCCAAATCTCATCTAGTTTGAGACTTCATTACAAAGGCCAAATTCAGCCTAGCTTCACTGAAAGGTTTATGTACCTTTCAAGTACTATTAGGTAATTTGTATTTAGCAAATAACAGACACTTTGTTAAGAATATGCTGTAAATACAATAAAGACTAAATCACAGGAACTGTGATTTGAAAGATATTTGGGTTGTTCTTTTCTGTGTGTGTCTTTTGATTGCACTCAGCTAACCTAAATCTTTCCTTCATGTTTCTCATTCGATGGAAATTTCAGCAAATATGTTTTGGAAAAAGAGAAAAAAAAAGAAACAAAATATTCTTAAATATTAATATTAATATTAATTTAATATTAATTTAAGAATATTAAAATAGTCTCAAAGTTGCCAAGTAAAACAGGCATTCTTGACAGTTCTGCCTCTGGTGGCAGGTTCTTCCAGCATCTAGTGGGATCTCTGGGTATGGGACAGGCCAGCCTTGCTGACAGCAGTGTCACAAGCCAGGGATTCACATTCTTCACCCTGCCTTTGTCTCACTAAGTCCTTGTCAGAACTAATACTATTATTTTTAAATATAATTTTTTAAGTATTCAGTGCTGCATCTTGCCTCATCTCATTGGAATAAAGATGAAAAAAAAAAAAACAAATTGAAAGAAAGGAAAAGCCTTTGTCAGCTAAAATGTCTGAGTTTTGCAGGCTCTGAGGCCACAACAGACCATTTGGAGGAGCTGGTCTGAGCTCTTGCATAACACAAGGCAAAAATCCTCCACACGTAATTTCTGCATTTGGCCTATTATTTTTGCTTGTATTGCACTATACTCTCCACTCTCATTAGTGGTGTGTCTTCCTAATCTTTAAAAGAAATGCTTTTATACTAATAATGTTATTTATATAGGTTGTAAATCATCAGTATTGAGAGGGATATAAAATATGGTGCCAGTTTTGAACAATTTGTAGCCTAACATTTCTTTGCCATGATGTCTGACATTCTCTGGACTCTTTTCTGCAGAGTAGTACTTTTTATTTAATGAATAACATTTGGCAACAGACTGTCTCAATTTTTCCTCATTTTTCTTGCTTTTTTTCTTCTTTTTCCAAACTGTCTGGACTCATATAGT
>VZSE01003443.1:1687163-1766358 GCA_013398275.1 Promerops cafer | reverse complement strand
CCAGGTTTTTTTTAAATTTTTATTTTATTTTTAATATACCTGTATATATATGTATTGTTTATAGGCTGTTTACCTCTTCCTTAACTTTTCAAATTATCCTTTCTCTTTTAATAAAATTCACTTGGGACAGTGAGCCAAACAACTCTGAGGTCTTTCACTGAAAAAGAGAAAAAAAGCTCAGCATTAGCTCTCCAGGCAGATTTCCTGGAGCTTGTCCAGTTCTAGCCTAAATTATCTTCATGAGACTATTGTTAGCAGTTGCACTGTTGCATTATGTATGATTCCTGACTGCTTCTAGTATGAGCAAACCACACAGTGTTTGGTTAGTGGTTTTCAATTTTATGCTAAGCTGTACAATTTGTTGGTGTTATTTAGGTTAATGTGCTATTATTTTGCATATTTATAGCTCTCCCATTACATTTTTATTAATAATGATGTCATGTCTGGTAGCAAGGATCAATAAGGCTTCTAGTGTGTAATGTTTACATATTTATATTATTACAGTATAATAAGTCTCTTAGGCAGCTCCCTGCATTGGAATCACTTTGTAGATGTGTCTTTCAGGTAATTGCATGCCGACAGGGGCTGCTTGAAAGTGTGCTTGAAAGCACAGTGATGCACTGTGCTGAGATGAGATCTAGCCAGGAGCTATTGTACAGGCATCAGAACAGGCAATCTTTCTTCAGTGTCTGCATCAGAAAATAAATGGTGATATAATACATCCATTTCCACCTCTCTTTTACCTATTGTGTTGCTTTTGCCCTTCCACAAGTGGTATTTTCTTTAGCATAATTCTGAAGAGCGCTTCTGCACTCTCTCAGTCATCCCTTCTAGAGAAATATGTTGAGCTTGCAGATGCGTACAACACTTGAAGGAAAACATTCAGGCTCTTCCATATAAAATTTCCCTTTCTACTCTGCAGATGCTTTATTTACTTCCCTTTGCACTAAAGCTACCCTTGCAGAAGGTTGGTTTACTTGGTGTTCTATGCTGCAAAACAGCAGAAATACCAAGAAGAAAATAAATGTTGTCCCTGCTAGTGAGTAAACCACTTGCCTGCTCCTTTAGCACACCAGAAGGCTCATCAGTGACCCCGACCCAGCAGCTGAAGCAAGGGGAACACGCCTGCAGCTGGCTGCTCTGACCAGGACCCTTTGGGCAGAAAGGTTTGCTTGACACTCTCCCACTATGCTGCTGCTTCTCGCTAATAATAGTGATCACTGTAGTGTGAATGAGTTTCACTGACTAATTATATAGAGCTAGATTGCATCCTGCTAATTCCTTAATGAGTGCAAGGAGCACTCTGTCTCGCCTGTTTGTCTGCCTGGGTGTTTGTGCAGGAGCATGTGAATGAGCAGTGGTGCATCCAAGTATGTGGAGAATTTTCCTGCAGTGCTGGCTAGCTGAAAGTGGCTGGGAAAAGTTGGAATCACCTCTTCTTCAATGGTTCTCTACCCTGCCCTTCCCCCACAGGCACACCCTGACCCTCCTGACCCAAACTAGAGCTTCCTGAATGAGAGTCCAGCAGGAACGCTCTTTCAAGTTGTGGAGAGGATGCACACTGGTACCCTGGGAAGTCTGGACAGTGTCAAAAGTTCAGGCAAGGTAGGTGACTGGCATTGCCAAATCAAGTATCAGAAAGGAAGGGGATATCACAGGAACTGCATTGAGGTTGTAAGAAAGCCCAAACAAACCACTCAAATGTTATTGAAAAAGAGGAAATGAAAATAAGTTTTTCATTTAATATTACAGAATGAGAAACAAGCCAATAAGGATAACATTTCACAAAATTTCACCTTTGTTTTCCTTCCAAAGGCAACTAGGTGGCTTACAACAGGCTTCTGTTCCTCTGTGAAAATGCTCCAGTTTCATGATGTTTTTTACCTCAAGGGAAGAAATGTTAAACAGGATATTACTAAGACTCCAGAGTAGGGGTGAAAAGCCTGAACATAGACAATTTATCTAAACAGATAAATTCTCCTCTTATTCACTCATCATTCTTAAAGTTTCATCATTCTTTATTGCACTTAAATTTAATATCTCACAACTTGAAATTTATGAGAATAAAAAATAATTTTTCCTCTTTATGATTTTAAACACTTAGAGCTAGCAGTTTCTAGACTTTCCCCTATTGCCAGAAATTACTTTTTCCATTCTTCAGTCAAGGTAGAAACTAATTTTTCTTCAAGAAAGGCATGTCATAGCACAGCAGATCTTGAACTTAGTTTGGTGATCTGGCCTATGGCAAACAGTGACCACCACCACCACCAGCACAGCTCTATCAAGAATTGTACCTACAGATACATCAATGGCTCCTGGAGCAATAAACTAGCTGCACACATGCATCTGCTCTCTCTCTCCTCTACCCTTCTTCCTCCTAAAAGTCATCCTCAAATCAGTTGTGCCTTCTTGCAGGGACGTGCAGAAAAACTCCAAGAGGCCTGGGTGCACATCCTCACGTAGTGAACGCTACTTCAGTGTCTGAGGTTGTTTTTCAGTTTTGATGTAAATAAAAATCAAATTTACACAATGATTTGAATGCTTGTAGCTCTAGAGGGAAAAGCAGAGCACAAATAAACTATTGGTGCAGGCTTTTTTTTAATGATGCATTGGTAATGAGTCAAACACTAGTAACTACTGCAAAGATATAAAAAACTCTGGGATGTGAACTTGCACAGAGCTGTCTATTCACAAACTGGGTTTGGGTCTGAATTTCATTCCTCCCTTTCATTCCTGACAAAGACAATGCAGGCTGTAGTCATCTGGTATGCTTGTTTCAAACTGTGTTGACGTTTGCTGGTCCCCAGGATTTAGGTTAGACCTTTGACTCTTCCCCATGGTACTTCAAAATGACACAGTTCCTTTGGTTTGGTGTGGACACTTGTGTTTCCATTATTTATTATTAGAAAATGAGGTTTGTGTTTATGGCATTATGCTACGGTTTAGCTGCCATTCCCCACCAATGTAATTTCAGGGTGTTGTGCCCATATTTTTTATGGAATGCTGTGATTTCCTTCAGGCTACAAATACATAAAAACAGGCTACAAATTTTTAGCTCCATTTGGTGCTGCTGAGGAGCAAAGCAGTTTATAATTTTTCTCTGCAACTCTCTGCTTTCAAGTACTGTACTCCTGGTTTGTTTTTCTGTTGTTAATGTTATTCAGGTAGCACAGCACCTAGTATTCATACCATTGTCCCAAATATGAGGATTTTTTCAGAGCAGCAGGTCACATTTGAATCTTTGTCTGTGAATCTGATCTTGAGCTTTAGCTTCTTAGAACTGCCAAAGTGGCTTCTTGTTTGCACTTTTGGTGAAATGCCAATTCCATAGACCATAGGAACCCTAAATTCATATGAAAACCTTTAATAAAGAGTATTCTTCCAGTACCTTATCCTGTGTATGTTTGAAGTGTCTATTTAAGCATTTTCAGTATATATTCCTATTATGACTAGTATGCTCCAGTGACAGAAAACCTGCATGTAAGCAGCCAAGACAAACTTAAGTGGATAAAAATAATACATATTGTTCTGCATTCAAATGGTCAAAGAGAAAGCAAAAAGCCTTAGATTGTGAACAGAGATGAAACCCCTGTTCTCTATGGTTCAGAAGTACTCTTGCAATACTCAGGAGATGAATACAAGTAAGCAGAGGCATCAGAGGCGCATACAGACCCAGTTTCTTATTCTGATGAGGCCAAATGTCATTCTTCTGTATTGAAACTCTGAGACTGGCTATAAAAACAGCCAACATTGATTCTGTTCTTATTTTGTTTATGGACCATAAGAGAACCTTATGAAAATGTCAAGTTGAGATCACTGAAAAATGAAATCCTCTCTTTATTCTAATTTTGGTCTCATCCACACACGTTTACTCTGCCTATATCTCCATTTATATGGAAATTTTTCTCCTCATATTGCCATAGAGTGCAATTCAAAATAAAAATGATGTCTCGAATACTGTTTAAAAACTCACACACAGAAACATACATAGACAAATCCCTACCTTTTTTAACATCCTAATTGAACCTCACAGATAGAAAGCTAGGTGCCTTATTCTAAAAAAAATTCAGCTTCCAAGTCTGATTCTCCTATCTTTTGGATCTCTTTTGCTTTATCTCAGTAGTAGTGATTAGGATATGACTGATGTTACAGAAATTGAAATCCAGTCAGTCAAGCACATAAATACCCATCTTGGAAAGCCATTGTAGCAGCTGTGTGTTAAAATTAGGACCATAAGTACAGTGACATTTTTTGTGTGAGCAATTGGTAGACCGACCTTTTATGACTGTGAGTCTCAGGTTAGCCCATCACCTTCATCCTGCTTGTGAAACAGAGGTTACTGTTAAAGTATATTTGTGAATGTCTTGAAATACTCTCTTTTCTCATCCTTCTTACTGTTGCCAAATCCTGCTGTACTCAGCTGTCCATCACAATCACTGCAGGCTGGTATCTCAGTGCAATTTTGGGATCTGTATTCCCAAAGGCTCATCCTCACGGGCCTCCAAAGCTGTACTGGAAAGGATACACTGCAGTCTGCACCACAGTGTTAAGACAGCTTACTGGTGCCCTGTTTATCCTAATTAAGGCCCCCATAGTCATTATTTTCACACTAGGACATTTGGATAAAATTACAAATTTGTTTTCTGAGATAAGTCCTGGCTTAGTCTACTTCTCTAAGTCTTGTCTTTAAGCTGGTCTTCTTCAAACTTTTACTTTGTTACCTGTAAAAATAATAAAAACAGTTGATTATTTTTAATACTGTAAACACATAAATACCATACACTACATATATAGACACATCTATATATTTACCATATCTATTATACTTAGAACATAAATAGTTTCGAGTTCAAGTGGTTTTTTGCTACATGGTCAAGAATTTGGTTGAAAGCAAAACAATACAAAACCTTGAATGATACAATTTCATCCTACTGTTCCAGAAACACTTCAAGCCTATAATTCCTGATAGCCTTTTTTCTTATTTGGGGGTGGGTTGAGGTGGGGTATCTTACTATACTATCTGCAATGAAATGTCACCTGATTTATCCAGACTGGCACAACCAAGGCCCTAGTATTTCACAGGAAAGTATTTAACAAAAATATTGAACGTAATAGGAGGAGAAAATCTTATGAAATTCATAGAGCTTTGTTGTTGTTGTTGTTGGGCGCNCACAACCAAGGCCCTAGTATTTCAAAGAGCTTTGTTGTTGTTTTTGTTGGGCGGTTTTTTTGTTGTTTTTGTTTTGGTTTTTTTTGTTGTTGTTGGTTTTGTTGGGTTTTTTTGGTTCTTTTTGCTTGTTTGATTTTTTTTTTTTTTTTAAACAGGACCAAGCTGTATTAAACTACCTTTTTGACTTTAAAGAAACAGAGGCAATTTCTGATAGATGTCACAGTGGTGTATGACTAAAACATCCTGCATGGGTGCTGAACTCTCCCCTCACCTTTCTCAATCACCAGGAAACAAACTGGAAAAGTGGAAGTAGCAAGGTCAGGTCAGCTGAGTGGGTACTTAAACATTTCATAGGGCGCAGTGTGCAGAGCAGTGATCTGCTCTCATGTTCCATTAATTCAGAGACAGCTGTCATTTATCTTTTGATGGAAGCTAGAGGTTAAAATGCTTGACACAACATATCAAGACTAATATGGAAAGATCAGACCAGTGTGGGCCAAGTTCTGTAAAAGTGAGTTACTGTGCAAAGAGGTTTCATAATTCCCCTACTGGTGTTTAACAGAGAGCTCTGACCACATTTCTGCAAATACAAACTGCCCAGCTATTGTAAAAAAGAAAAGTCCAAGGATTGCATGGGGAATTAACCACATAATTTCTATTAGAGACTATATGAATGGCATGGCTAAATCCTGGTGAAGCTTCTTAAATGCTTTAGAGCTACTTGTCCACAAAAGAGTCTTAAAGAGCTTTTGAAATGCAGGTAGGTAGGCAAAAAGTTAAATAACTGGGGAAGTGCTGCTTTTTGCCTCTGGAAAAACTGACTGCAAGATGACAACTTAGACATTCCTGCTTCTTTAGTTGTCAAAGTGTTAGCATCCGCAAGTCAATTTGGTGGGAAATACCATTAAAAAGATAAAAGAGAACAAAATAAAAAACAATTTCAATAAAGACTCACGCAATAGTGCTGTAGATCCAAGAAATAAAAGTGCTTTCTACAAAAACCAAAGTGTGTGTGTGGGGGTTGACAGCAAGACGCAAAAGCAAACCTCTAAAAATCTCATTTAATACAAGAAACTACACCATATGAAGTAGAAATAGCAGACAAAATCAGCACAGCATGCTGCTGACTCAAGAGAGGTCTTACATGTGGTAAGGAGTTTAGCAGCATCAGCTGGTGCTTGTATAACCTAGTCTCTTACCCCTTCCCTGTAAGAGAATGAAAAGGACTTTCCACCATCTCTCATCATTTGTGTGGGACTATTCAGGGTACTGGGTCTAGGCAAGTTCTCCTTGCTTCTGGATACTCAAACTTCAGAGGCCACAGCGCTGTGAAGACGTTATCTCACTGACACCTCTGCCCTTCTAGTTACAGTGGTTTGCATCCTACCTTTCCTCATGTATGAACACATGATATTAATGGCTTGGAAAAGATGTATTGAGAAAATATTTGTGTGCCTTTGTACAATTTAGGCATAATACCACACAGACCAAGCACCACCCTGTGATTCATAGAGGAAAGCTCCAGAGACCATCTGGTTTGATATGATTTTGGGAACCACAACTCTAAATTTAGAGGGTGCTCTCAGTAATCTGTTGTGATAGACAAAATAGACAAGTTCAGACTTTCAGTGGTCAGATACAGGCTATGAAACTAACTCCTAACAGGTCCTAACTCCTCCTGCTCATGACTCACACTTTGTCCAGGCTGGTGTGGGTTGTCTATTCTAGGCATGTCATCTTGGTGAAGGTCTGAATTTGAATTTACATTTTCTGCCTCCTGAACTTAAAAGCTCCCGAGGTCTATGTATTTTCATTCAGTCCTAACTCAGGAGAGCAGGAGAGCAGCAGCAGCAGAAATCATTGACATACTCTCAGTTCAGCTTCTCACAACTTCTAGAAATGAACTCTTGTAGCAGAAAGTTCTGTGCTTGTCATTGCCTAAATGTTGTTTTGTGATTTTTTTAACTTTGCTTGACTGTAATCATGTTTGAATCTGAAGAAAATAGTGGCAAAACATCTTTCCCTTGATAAAGAAAAAAATCACTTAAATTTTTTTCCTGCCAAAGCAAGAAAGAAATGAGAGTTGAAAACAGAAGAAAAGCTCTGTATCAAGAATTGGCTTTGACTGCAATAGAGAAAAGTGGTTTTAATTGGTTCAAGATGCCTATCCCTGTTTTGCTTTCNTTTTTTTTTTTTTTTCTTTTTCCTAAATCACATAGTAAGGATTAATAGTTTGGTCTGCTTTCTGAGAAATTCTTCCCCTTCCTCTTCGGTTGGGTGTTTAAGTATTTTGAAAGACATTGTTTCAAAATACTAGGGACATCCAGTGCTGTTACTCTTGTAAGATGTCAAGGAGGCTAAGACGGCTTCATTATATTCCTAGGAAAAAACCTCACCTGTATGATTGAATATCGCATTCTTTGAGGAATGTGTCTTACTGGGCTATTTTGATGTTGCTCCACGAAATACAATGTTACTTGAAGTAAGCAAGATTAGTGAATCTGCCCATAGCAGCTATTTTCCTTCAGCTACAAAACCTCCTTTGTCCTGATGTTATGAATGGTTTTCAGGTAGGAAAATAATGGAAGATGCTGAGAGGGAGGAGAAGGGTGAGGAGCCTCCTTTTCCCTTGGCTCTGCACCTCAGATGTAAATGCTATTATTCTACTCACACAAAAGAAAGGAATATGTGCTTGTGTATTTCAGACACAGGCAGCACCCTGGAGCAATTAAAGGAGGAACAAGAGAGGCTCTTTGTGCTCATTTCCATGACTCAGCCATGTGGGGCTGCAGCACAGGGTCATGATGTGTTTGGATGTTTGAGGGTCGTCGCAGCAGGCGCAGTGCCTGGAACGGGCTGTGTGCCCCTACACGGCAGCAATGCCTTGGTGGTGTCACTGAATCTGTCTCTCAGAGGGCTGACGCCCTCCAAGCAGCTGCCATCGGAGCCATCGGTGTGTGGCATTTTTTGGAATGGTCTGCTCAGCAATTCTGAATTCACTTGAAACATTCCTCTGCAAAACAAGCTTGGCTCTGCCTTAGACATTGCTCCAGTTACGGAGTCAGTGTTGCAGTTTGAAGTGCTGAGCCAACCTGGTGTTTTAATTCAAATTTCATCTGAGCTTTCTTTGATCCTTCTCTTCTTAAGAAAAATAATCACCATCTTTAGGGTTTCTCTACACTTCTTGAGAATTTAGATCAAGGCTAGGGAGACAACAGTTTTCTTGAATAAAAGTGAAAGCAAAAAGGTGAAAAATGTAGATTTTCTTGGAACAATCTTCAGCCCTTTATCTAAGTTAAGGTCATGATACCTAAATTAGTGTGGTATAGAGTTCCCCATGCTATTGTATGCACTCCTCAGATCTTTCTTAGACTCACTGCACAGAAGAAATCAGGAGCTTCCCACCTCCCCTGTGAGAGGGAAGGGATTGCAGTGAGTAGGAAGTTACCAAGTGTTAACATTCAAGCTGATGCAGAGGAGGTGGCATGCATCCCACATTGCAAGGATGGAGCATATTGTGGCCTTCCTGTTCTAGGGGAGAAGTAATTCCTTCACAACTATCTTTGTTGGATAGTAGCAAGACCTTTACCTAGAGGTATAATCTGTTCCTTAGGGCTTCTATGAGTTCAATTAGAGATGGACTATTGCCTTTTTCTTACTGTTTTTCCACCACAAGCACTAAATAATGATCAAGGATTTATGTCTAGACTGGAGGTTTGGCAAGATTCTCATATTCACCTTTTAGTAAAATAGGGCTGGCACTTAGCACAGGATATGCCCAATAGCTTTGAAATATTTATAATCATATTAATGTGACCTTGCCCTCCCCTCCCCCATACTTACCTATTTTTCTCACTACAAGAACATTTATTTTTGTTTCAGATCTTTCAGGTTTAAGGAAATCACTAATTTATATGGGGCATGCTCAGAGGCTTAGAATAATCATTCCCAGAGTAACACGATTGTCTCTATTAGCATAATTTTGCCCTTACTCATTACATGATTCATATTTTACCATTTCTTTTTAGGAGTCACAATTCCCTACTTTATTAAATTTGTCTTTTTTGAAGAATTGTTCTAATTTTTTTAATCATTCCTTATTTTTCAATTTAACTTTCACATGTGACATGGGAAATTTGCTTTCTTTCTGAGTAACTTGCCCTAGCTGAGACTGTGACCTGAGTCACAGTAAGTTATGTGAGGAGAAACTACAACTAAAGCCTATGGTTCTCAGAAGCTGTGCCCGCACTTACCTTTCATTTTAGGTTTCTAAGAGATCGAGTTGCATTCTGATCTTTAATCTCTGCACTTCCACTGTTTCCTTCTACTTGTTAAAGGATCGTATCCCCTCTACACCTTCCCAACTGAATCAGGAAATACCTATTGTTCCACTTTCAGATTCTGCAATGTGAGGCATACAGACCTAATCAGAAGCTGAATGGACCATTTAGGAGACAGCATTTTCATGTATCCAGCTGCCTACATGCAGAAACCCAACAGGGCTTAGCTGACACAAACTATGATGGGTTTATTCGGGCTTGAAGAGTTTGCCATATCCTCTTTTAGAACAGCTGCTACATAACTCTTGGTCATATGGCAGCCTTTAGGAAACTTCCTGTGAGGGGAAAGAAAACACCCTATCACTTAGAAGTTTTATATATATAAATATATCTTAAAAGTATATCTAATATTCTTAAAAATTATTTGAGGGAGATTTCTCCAAAGAAAATGTCATTATTTGGATGCCATTGGAATGCCTGTGTCCCAAGAAACCAAGTTAAACAATATGATTTGTTTCCTACACACAGGACCTGTTAATTAAGGAAGGAGGAAGGAGATGGTGGAAATGTGAAGCTGCAGTATTTTTTTCACTGCTTCTTACTTGTAGGGAACTGATCCCAGGAAAATTATGCCTCATTTTCTATATTCCATATGCAAAATACTATTATGTTTGCAGCTTTGTGTCAGGCAAATACAATTGAACTCCTTTTCCCTAGTGTGAGCACATTTCTGTGTGTTGCTCTAGTTTTTACATGGACACAGATGTGACAGAGTTCTTGTTGTTCTAGTCAGAACACTGTATGTTTTCTGGTAGTGCCCTCGCTGGGAGAACAGGCTGGGAGCTGTATTCCTCTGCTCAGTGGGACTCTTCAAGAGTGTTTTTTTTGGTCAGAATCACCAGCTGATTTGAACATGGTCTGGACTGGCCTCTGCTTGGTCTCAGGTAGTCCTCATTACTACTCACTGCTGCACAGTGGCTGACAACACTAAATGACATGGAGAGAATAAAGTTTCATGGTGCCTAACTTCAGACATCTAAATTACGTACTTCACAGAAAGGGATTTCTTAATTTTGAACTCTGAATTAACTAACTAAAAGGAATAGACTTAGGTGGAGTGTCTTCTCGTTTGCCAAAACAATCAATACCTCTGCCTCAATTGTTGAAAGTCCAAATGGTTCCACTGAAGCCAAAGAATCCTCACTCCATCTTCACCGTTGCAAAACTCCTTGTGTCCCTTTGTCCAACATGTTCAAAAAAGCAAAAATACACTTAAAGGGGAAAGAAGTGGCTTTTATCAGAAAGGGTGATGTTTATTCCAGTTCAGTATGGAAAATTGCTGTGCAGATGTCTTTGAAGAGTTGGGCTTGAAGCTTGACGCTGTTTCATCATCCAGCCATTTACTTATTTTTTTTCCCAGAACTTTTTGAAGTCTGTGAATGTATAATTTATGATGCTTCCCTCTGTCTTGTGACAATGAATGCCAATGGGCTTCTTGAAGCAGAAGCTTATCCTTTGAGAAGCACCTAACTGAAGGGTTCACTTAAATTGCAGTAATTCTCCATTCTACTTTCAGGATCCACAAACTTAAGCACTTACAGCACTTGCACAGATTTTCCTGAGAGTGACATTTTGGTGAAATACAATCCTAGTGAATCTTCTGACCTCTCAGAGTCCTTAAACTTTCTTACTATATGAGCTACTTTTTCCTGGCAATATAATTTTGCTGATGCTGGCTACTATTCTTACCCATCAGAGATAAACAGAGTTCATATGCTGCAGCTGGGGTAATAATGCCTGGTTTTGCTTCATTTCTTTCTGCCACCAGCACAGGTATCGTTCTGTAGAATCTTTCCAGAGTTATCAGAGCGTCCTTCCCATGTGAAAAATGCAGGTGAGAATGTCCTTATATACGGATGTGGCTTTGAGTACCCTGATCTCATGCAAGATGTTCATGCCCATGGCATGGGGTGGTTGGACTAGATGGTGTTCAGAGGTCCCTTCCACCCCTTCCATAGAATTCTGTGATTCTATGATCCTTCTTTTGTGCACCTCTGAGAAGCATCTGGCTTAGTCTTTCTATCCCAACACATAACATTGCTGTACACAGCAATTAAGGTGTCTCCTCAGCCTTCCCTTCTTCAAGCTGGAGTTGGTTTCCTAGACTCTCTTTGCACACTTTTTATTTTCCTACTGTTTTATGCAATTTTTTTTTTCATTACATAAAAATAAGCATATGTAATATTCTTCTTTGGGATTATTATTGTCTTTGATGTGAAGGGCCCATGTAAATATAGATACAGTGTAACATTTCACAGAAATACAGAAAGAGAATTGGATAAAGTTGAAAACTACATGACCAAAAGCTTATTTTAGCTTATAGGGTTTTGTGATTTGGGGTTTTTTTCACATCTCTCTTGTAATAACATTGCCATCTCCAGGGTGAAATGTATTTGAGATCATTGGATGAAAAGCACTTGGCAGCAGCAATGACCTCTTGCCAGCATGATGAAAAAAATGTTAGTTTTTTCCTGTATTATTATAATAATTCTTTTATAGAGAGAGAAATAACTGGACTCCTGAAAGGTTTCCTCTACTCTCACAAACTGAAAATCTGTTATTTCTTTTCTGTGGCAAGTGCACTTCAAAGAAACAAGAGACCATGAGCTACTTTGCCACTCATTTAGCTGTGAACAAGTCCCATGACAAATAAGTACCCTAGGGGAACTCTGGAGTTAGTCACTAGAGCCCCCCATCGTGACTTCCCTGATGACTTCACTTTTATCATTGCATACCAGGACTATAATGCCAGAGTGGCTGAGTAAAGCACACAGCAAATCCTTTACTCCCTGTACATACCTAGACAAGGTGTGCTATAACTCTGTTACGTATGAGATATGATTTCCTTGTGGCAATGGCAAGCTGCTTCCTTGGACTCCAGGCCTCTTATCTCCACAGTGGGAGTAATCCCTTTCTGGTCAGTGAAACGAATGGGCAAGATTCAGCTGACATACAAGTGAGTTCTTGCAGCGCTGGGGCCTGACTCCGTGGTATTTGCAAGGAAGTACTTGTTGACAAAGGTACAGTTCATCTGATACCTGGATAGTCAAGGCTAAGAAATGCTGCTAGTTGGGTACATTTTGATCACAGCCACAGGCACAGGAAAATATGTATTGTTATGTTATTGTACGCATGTTGATCATAACCTATCAAACACAGAATCACACATTAATCAGGAAAATGGAGATTTCCAAACTGAAATAAGTCAGATGTTTTGTGCCCATCTCTTGTGTACATTAATACCAATTGCTTTGGAAGACAGCAAAACTAAGCTTGCGGAACAGTTATGCCATACATTGCTCTAGAAAATGTTCCCTCTTAGTGACCACTATATAGCTGGATTATGTCCTGAAACATGGGGGATTAAATACTAGAAAGCTGAATTTAGTCTTAAAAATGTGGATTTGAGTAGTCTGCATCTTTGCCACATTTGTGTAGCCCTTCCTGAATCCTGTAATCTGACCTGATGTTGTAACACACTGCTAATAAAAAATGTGGAGGGAGCAGAAGGAGGAGAGAGTGTATATTCACATCACTTACTTTTTAACTAGATAATGGAGCTGTATCAGTGAAAAGGTTTGTTTCCCTGGGCTCTGTGGACTGCTAATGGAGACAAATGGATTCTTCCAGAGGGGGACTCGAGGTGGAAGCACCACTTTGACCACTGCTCTGACTCATTCCAGGGTGGAGTTGGTCTTTCTCTCTCTGCTGATTTCACAGCCAACAGAAGCATTGACCTGCTGCCCGAAGCTGTCACTCCCACAGGTGACAATGGCTTCCACAATGCAATATCCTTTTCCACTTTTCTAAGTGTGTGCATTAGAAATGGGGCCATAGTCTGAATTTTTAAAGTATCCACAAAGGGCCTTTGAGGAATGGGGAGTAAGGGTAGCAAGGTGAAGGGTAAATGCTAAGAAACAACACCTGAAAGTGAAGACGTCGTATTTATCTGACTTGACTGCTTACATTGCAACTCTGTTTTCCAGGTTTCAATAACTATCCCATATGGCCGTGGCTGAACCATCTCATGCTACTTTTACTGACTTTTTAATATCCAACAAAATGCTTTGAATCAATATAGCCAATAAGGTGTCTTGGTGATGTTATACAAAGTAATGAATGATTAAATAAACCTAGAGCTAAAAATGGATTTCCTAAAGATTTTTAATCCTATCCCCCTTCTGGTTCACTTAGCTCAGCTGGTGGCTGTTTAAAAGTACGGCGTATGTAAGTCCATTTTATAGTTATAGCTGGACCCACATATGCTTGGCTTTGTGCATTGGCTCCATGTGGTTAATTGCAACACAAAGTACTTCTTCATTTGGGACCCTGTGGATAAACCTGGCTGGTTGGATACCTGCCTTGACCTGTTGGAAATGACTGCAGAAAATGTTAGGGAATGACCTTGTGAGCCCATGGTATTTTGATTCATTTTAATAGTTGGATGTAGAAGGGTTGCTATAAATGAGATAAGTATAGAAATAAAGTAAGCCAGTCTGGGGCACAGCAAGCATTTAACATTCCTTATCTATATGACAACATAATTGTTGGTGCTAACCTCAGATTCTGTCTTAAGTAGATCTCTAAGCATTTTTCCAGGGGAAGTAGTCCTTGAAGTGTTTATACATCACTAAGGGTGAAATTGTTACAAGTTCATCAATGGCATTCTCCTAGATGCTTGTATTAAGACTGATGAAATGTGAAAATCCTTTCTGCAGCTCCTGGGAGTCTTGGAGGCAGACAGGGGACCTCAAAGAATCGAAAAGGATGTGTGGTTCCCAGCAAACAGCTTTCCCCATCATGCTTGTTTTCATGTTTACTCCAACAGATTTCCATTCTTTTTCTCCATTCAGGGAAATTTGTTTGGTAAAACAAACCCTGCTTGGTCATTTGGAAAAATGCTGTTTGGAGGGGGAGTGCAGCCCTCCAGCTACATCAGAACCTCCATATTCCATCTTTCTGAGTAGCTTTTTGCTCAGTTTCAACTGGTGCCAACCTGCTCACAGTAAACTCCTTATGGTATCCAGTACTTGATCGCCTGGTTTTCTGTTTCTGCCTGTGTCATACTTCAGGGGTGGCTGTAGAGAATTCCAGGGAGCCAAGAAAACCCCACATTTCTTTGAATGTCTGCTCTAACATCATGTCATGGCATCTAATTCTTTCTTCTGAGTTTCAGAACCCTCTGCTTTTATCATCTTTCCCACTCTGGCTGCCTTCTTGGAGTCACTTGCCTAACCAGCCAGTTTCCTTGCCCTTTTTATTGCACTAGACTCTCCAAGGTTATCCACGTCATTCATAAAGGTGTGCCAAAGAAGGCACTGTCGGCTTTTTTCAGCATAAAAGGGGAACCTCTCCATTGCCAAGCCTAGCCTACAGTCCAAGGCGACCTCACAAAAGCAGAGTCATAGATAGGTTCAGTGCCTTGTGTCTGCAGACATTGAATTCCAGCCGTTTCATTTCACCCTGTATTCCTGCGCTCTGAAATCCCTCCACAGTACTTTGGATGGCATTGTCCGTGAATACAATGGCAGCATTTATGTATTCCTTGTTGAACTGTAAGTAGATTAGACTGAATCAGAAATATCCTGAGAAACATGGAAAAATATTTTTAAGCATACATCTGAAAGTTCTGCTCTATACAGCATTTTATGACTCATTTAAAGAGATTTTCTTTTCCCCTACAAAACACTTCATTCTCTAACTTCTCAAGTTGTTTGTCATCTTCTTGTTTTTCAGAAAATTTTTCTTTCTGAATTGCCATCATCCTCACCAGCGGCTCAAGAATCCAGTAATGTTGGTGGAATTTTGCACAGAGATTTCTGTCTGAACCTTCATTTTGTCTATGTTGCATTTGATTTTTTGAATGAAGTAAATGCAGAGAAACAATAGAAAAATATTTTCTTAAAAGTTCCTTTATTTTATAATTTGGAACCTTACCACCATTACTATTTTCTGTTATGCAGAAAGGGTAGTACTGGGTCAAGTCTACCCAGTAGACTTTAAGGAATATTGCTCCAGTGACTGAAGATTTCTGCTCTTCAAACAGTCTTGCACTGTATTATGCTGTTTGCTCCTGCAAATATAAATTCAAAGCTGTAGGACTAATTTCAAATATAACACTCTAGCAGAGTAAGTGTCTACTAGAAAGTTTCTACTGGTGAGATGAGGTGAAGAATGAATACCATATGTCAAAAGTCAGTAGAGGGATTCAGTGATGGAACAAAGTTCAGAAATTTGCAACTTCCAACTTGAATAAATGTGCTCACAGCACACCTTCATCTTAAGTTATGATAATAGTAATGCTGATTTTTTTTCCCCATTTTTCCTTTGAGTAATTGCCAAGAATCTTACTTCACAGTCTGGGGACAGCAGAGACTGTGTTCTGCAATTAAAAGTTAGGGAGATTTTAATGAGAGCAACAAGGCTGATTCATAGTTCAAAGTTAGAGTTAGGCAGAAGGTTTCTTTTTCTTTCTTTCTCTCTTTTATTTTTTTTTTTTAATCAAAAGGAAATCATTCATTTTTATCTCAGACAAAAATATGATAAAGGCTAATTCGTTGGGCACGAAGAAGGAACATAGGGAGTTACTGATGAAATTTAACTAAAAAAATTAGAGGTCTAATATTTTATTTCATTTCAGAAGTGTAATAAACCTTATAAAAGGCCTTATACAATTTCTCCTTGAAGATATTGCAATGTGATAATGATGCCGTGCCCTTGCCAGCCAATTTCTTGATTTGTTCAGGTTATTCCAATAATATCTACATTTCATGGGAGAGTATTTACATTAAAATCTTCCCTGAGATTTGTCATGCCCTGTTGTCATCATGTTTTCTCCTGTGTCACCTTCAAGGACTGATAGGGCATGAAAATCTGTAGGAATAAACAGGACTTAAAATCCCCAGTGAAAGAAGCTGTGCCTCAGCCCTGTGGGGAACTGAGCTCCTTCACTCCCACCGATGTCATTAACACTCCAGGAGACTCAGCATTTTGGGGAGGATGCTCTGTGCCTGGAAGAATCAGGATGTAATTGCCAATTTCAAGCTTATGTGCAGAACCATGTCTCAGGCCAGGACATGGGAAGGAAGAAACAAGCTGGCTGCAGAAAGTCATACACAAACATCACTGGGTGCTTTTGTAGGAGTAGATGTCCCTTCAGAGAGGAACTTTTTCATTTCTAAAGACTCCTGCCTCATAATAATACACTGAAAAAGAAACACAGCTGTTCTTCCAGAGACACATATTCTCTTTAGCTAGCGTGCTTGATTCCTAGAAATGGAAAGGCATACAGGGAATAAAAATGGCTGTGTTTAATCAGATTAAATGGATCTCTCATTAGTTATTCCACATAATTAGAATCTTTCACAAGTGGAAAGAATGGACCTCTAGTATAGCTTGGTTAAAACTGGGAGTTTGTTGCTGAGAGTGGGGCTAATAGGGAAATCTTAAAGACAGGTCTGGGACAGACCTGACATGTTAAGAAGACAATGATTGGAGATTATAGTGTAATGGATCCCCTAACAAGACATAAATAATATACGATCTGTCTTTACAGTCAAGGAGAAAACAGTTTTTGTTCGTTGATTAACCAGACAGATCAGATCAGATCAGAGACTGGCAAGATGCTTGAAATATCTTTTAAGGAGACCTTACATTTATGGAAACATATTTTGAAACCAGAATACTCAGTTTGTGGCGGGTTGTGGGATTGTTGTGTAGGTCTGATAGGCTATGAAACTGGAAAAACAGTTCCCTGAAGGATTGTTTTTTGCTGAATGTTTTGTTTGGTTGATAGGTTGTTTTATTTTGTTTCAGAGTCTTTAAAAGTATTTTACAGTTGAAAGCAAAACTATTTCTGGGCATGTAGGATTTCCTTATTTCCTCAAATAATCTTATAAATTTACCATGCTTTCAAGATAGCAATAGAATGCAGAAGGATGGAGTATATGGTTAATTTGCATTTTCCATTTATAATAGTGTAATGAATGTGCTTTGCTTATATCTAATGGATGAAAAATTGACCCCCCCCCCCTTTACCACTGAGTGAGGATCTTCAACATCAGTCCTCATTTCAGCTGTTCTGTGGCCCACATGTAGCACTGACCTCAGCCACAGCCCTCACTGGCATCACTCCACATCATTGTGTATTTGAGCATAACCTTACCCTATGTGTGCATGGAGAACTCAAGTGTATTTTTATGGTATGTGCCAGAATCCAGTAGGAAGTAATTGCAAGGTCTTACATGAAAATGTGACAAGAACAACTACAGGCAAGGGAAGATATTGAGTAGAACCCTGTAATTTTTCCATTCTTAACTTGCAGGCCAGTTTCCCTTCTGCTCCTTATAAACTGTGCTCTCTGCAAAGTGGCCAGTATGAGAAAGGAGGGACTCAATACCTTATGGACAACGCATCTCCCTATCCCAAAAAGAAAAAGGGTTGATGTTGTAATGTGATGTCAGTATTAAATGTGAGCGCACATAAAGGGGCATGGATGCTCAAATTGCCTGCTGCTGTCTAAGCACACACCTGGGCACTAGGATTTCCCTGGTCTGTACTGCTCAGGGAGGTGAGTCCTGGAGCAGAACTGTGAACATTAAACCCTCTGGAGTGCACAGTCCCCTTCTTTCTAGACAGCTGGACTCAGTGTGGCTTGGTCCAGAAGCGTGTCAAACAGAGAGCCTTGCAAAGTAAGGTCCTGCAACTCGAGCTTTCCTCCAAGTGCTGGCCCCACTCCAGCCCCTGGGAGCCAGCACTGAGGGTGGGTGGGAGGCTGAGCCACTTGAACCACGCTCACTGATGCAGATGCCATACAAGATGGCATTTGAAAGTAACCTATGGTCCAAATTAGCAAATGCACAGCCCTGGCACTTCACTGCTCGTCAAAAAATTCCCTCCACTGGGCATTTGTTCAGAGATGGAGCCAGTCTTTGCCAACTAGGCCATGTCATGCATCCCAACATTAGCATATTTCCATTAAAACTTCTGCTATTTTGTTCAATTATGACATTTTGCTTCATTCTTAGCCTGAAATTATATTTGAGATATCACCCCTATACTCCATAATTATAAAGATATATCCTATGTATTGCACTGAAAAATTATAAGAGCATACAGACTACTCAGGCATTCTATTCTTTGAGTACAGAATAGAGAATAATTATGGTTTCTCATATTCTCTGAGTAATTAATTTGGAGAATTTAATTATATTTTTCATATTAATTATTAATGTATTATTCACCCAACATAGTCAGTTCATAATTCATAGATGTATTATTCAAGTAATTTAGTTGATGAATTTCATAGTTTTGAATAAGTTATTCAATTTTTTTTAATTATTCACTCCGCTATAGGAATGTCTGTTGATGCTTGAATATCAGCCATAGTATGGCAACTTCTTTTTTTGCAGGGTCTTGTGAACACCTGATATTAAATCCAAAAGCTAGTAAAATGCTGTCCAGTCCTTAAATGTTCTTTTATATAAGGTTACTTTACAAATAAATGTCACTTTAATCTTATCAACAAGTTCAAATTTGGGATTTTTTGCCTATTTACATTTTAAATTTAGTTTTATTACAGAACATTGTCATAAACTACAGGCCTTATTTGCTACATTTCACCCTCATTTAAACTTAGATGGGACACAGTCCTCATATTTAACATTTCACTGATGTTAGAATGACACCCATGATGACATATCCATCCGTCACTCTATGAGTTTTGTCATTAGTTTTATACTCAGATAATTCTGTTTATTACAGGAAACTTGTAACCATGGCAGAAGAGAACAAGAAGTAAGGTTTCTACAGGATGCTGCCAGTTCATCTGGACTATTTAGCCTAACCTAAACAATAAGCATACAAATGGCCTAGAAAATTTCCAGAGAAAATAATATGATCATACTGGGAGCAGCACCTCTGGATGTGTATCAGCTTGTTCTGGCAGAGGCATAACACAAAGGATCAGTTATCAGATCTTTCCATATCTAGATTTAGTGATTAGTTAGTGATTGTATCATAACTGGGGTCTTAATGCTGGTGGAAAACCAGAAAAGGTTGTACATGAATATGTGTGTATATATGTGTGTGTGTGTGTGTGTGTGTGTGTGTGTGTGTGTGTGTGTGTGTGTGATTTTATATGGATTTCTTTTTAGACAGAGTTCCTCGTATGTAAGTATATAAAATAATGGACAGTTTTGGGAAATAAGAAAATAAGTGAAAAGCCCTGAGTGAAGTATATGTTATTCATTATGTTTCTGGGTCCATTATTCTGCCAAATAAAGTGATTTCCATCAATTATTTTTATTTATAATTACACCTTTTCTTCTAAGAAATGCTGATCTTCTATTCTAAAAAAGTTACAATAACTTTAATAACATTCAAATGATTCTTGGAAACATTTTAGTGGTAAATATGGCACTGTAGAGCTGATCTTTGGAATGCAATGCATAGTTTGAAATTTTCTTCTCTGTACAAACCTCAGAGACATTTCTTTTTAACAGCTCTGAAAACAATATTACCATTTTTTTCAAAAGAAGCCGGTATTTAGACTACATTGGTTCCAAGTTCTCTGTATATTCATGTTCGCACATTTACCATTTGTGTATTGCTGTTTCACACAACCTCAGTGTCTGTGTCAAACCCAAAACACAGAGGTATGTGCCAAACCTTTCACGATTTCCAGATCCATTATTACGATACAATAATCTAAAAAAAAGTCTCCAGCTACAGGTTTCTTCTTTCACTGAGGAAAGTGTTGCCTTTTGGGTTGTTACCTCCCTCCCTAGCAGGCAGTCCATATGGTGCTAAATCCTGTAAACTAACTATAACTAGGTATAAAATTCATAGGGAAAAATGTAATTTATCACAAGTGCACAGCTGGTGTCTGCTTCTAAGTAGTTGTTTCCTAATCTGATACCAACCTGTTCACAGCCCTGGTATGTTATTGAGCTATAAAATCAATAACAAATACCATGCATGATTCCCTGAGAGATTAACTGTTTATTCCAGCTGTGAAGAACAAATGAAGGTTAAAGCAAAGTAGCTGCTTTAAGAAAAGTTTTCATGAAATGAAACAAAGTCTTTTATAGATTAATTGATATTAACTGCAATAACAACATAGAATGGCTTGTTTGTTTTAATTACTTTTGTTTCTTAAAGCAACTGACTTTCAAGCTTAGATTTACATGCAGTTTGCTTTCCCTGTGCTCCCAAAAGTGCTTGATATGTGATTTACATTTCTTCTTTCCCCCCAAATGTTTCACAGTTTCTTTGCTCTTTTCTTTAATTGCAACTAATATCTCAGGGAGAATTGCCTGGGGCAGATTGAGCACAAACACCGAAAGTTGCAATGGTAAAAAGATACAGTGAGCGAAATTGTCATGCCCTTTCTTCCTGGCTCACAGCTGTAAAAGCTGTGGATGTTTTAATGTGTGCATGTGCATTGGGAAGGAAGTGAGAGATCAGAGTCGTGGTGAGCAGCAGCAAGGGTGAGAAATGAGTGGGAAGGAGAGAAAGGGGGGAGCCAGCTGGCTGCAGGTGGACAGAGGGGCACGGAGCGGGCGAGTCCCAGGGACCTGGCGGGCACTGGGGGAGAGATGCAGCCTCTAAGTGTTTCCTGCTGGCCTGTGACAAGGGCAACGGGGATGAGAGGAAATGCAAGATTTTGCAGTATTCCTAGGGATTGACTGCTGGCAGTATCTAAAAGCCTAAATTTTTTAAGCAAAAACCAGCTCTCAGATGTGGTAGAACCAAACTGAAAGTAGTGATTCCAAAGGGGGAAGAAACACCATTTGAGTCAAATCCTTTGCTCTTTTATGTGCAAAGATATCTGATATAAATTTGCCTGCCTTTTACTTAACAGCAGGAAAAAAAGATGCTAGTACCATTTTAATAAACTTAAACATTCCTGCTGTGATCCTCAGATTTTTTCAACCCTCTGTATGACAGTGCTTGGCCTCATGTAGCCAC
Source organism: Promerops cafer (assembly GCA_013398275.1). Classification (NCBI taxonomy): domain Eukaryota; kingdom Metazoa; phylum Chordata; class Aves; order Passeriformes; family Nectariniidae; genus Promerops; species Promerops cafer. Next base: position 1,744,878 of record VZSE01003443.1, on the reverse strand, counting down.
TGCTCTACCTCCTTTATCTCTGAGCTGGTTGCGATTCATTGTTTTGCATTGTATGAAGTTTGTAAAGGACTTTACAATAAAAGACACTTGGGGTGAGTTTACTTTAGCCTAATTCCATCAACTGCTGTTCCTTGTTTTGCTGAAACAAGATCAGAATTTGACCTCAAAACACCCCAGTGAGAGCAGTATTATTTATACTTATTTTGTAAAAGGATAAATTGAAACACTGGGTTTAAGTGACTTGCCTGAAGGCATGAAGCTTCTCAGTGCCATTGCAGAGACTTGAATGCATGAATCCAGATGCGTGTCCTTGCCCTAAATGACAGATGAACTCTGCAATCAGGATTGTGCTCAGAAAAAATCTACTAACACCCGTGGACTTATAAAACCTATTTAAGCCAGGGAAGAGTCAGGTCTCTGCCTACTTTCCATGAGCAGAAAAGCAGTGCAGAACTGCTTTATTTCCTGCAGGTGTGATGTTTGCTTATGGGATAGGGAAAATCCTTTTTGGAAATGTAAGTTCTGCAGGTTTGGTGACTGTCCTGTAACAGAAAGCCAGTTTTTTCCCTCTCATCTCTGTGAAGAGTACAGTTAAAAAAATAAATAAATAAATAAAGCAAAGGAAAAAGAGAATTCCCAAAGAAAAATATGTGCCAAGTTTAATTTAATAATTTTCTTGTTTTACTCTGTTTGTAATTTAATGCTTTAATTATAAAGGTTTATTATAACATTTTAATTGTTTATTCATCGATCTGAGACACTCCACGGAATTCCTTCACTGGGATCCTTGCAATAAAATTACAACACACAGGAGACAGATCAAGCTTGTAACATTGGCAGTCCTGTGGGTGCTAAAATATCTTCAAAGTCAACACATTTGCTGATGGGCAATAAGAGAGAAGACAAAAAGTAGCTTCTCCAGTCCTCTGCTATTTTTAGTGCCTCTGTGGTTGTCTGTACACTTTTTTCATGCAGTCTGCTTTATCAGTCATGAAGATAACTGAGCTCAGCTCCAGCCGTGGTGGCATTATCTCAGGCTGTCATAAGAATACACTGAACTCTGGAATGCTGCATGCCCATTGTGAATGATGGTCAGGAGAGACAGCACAATGGGGGTAATGCCATGTCTTTTACCCTACTTATTGCCTTTTCAGATGTGATGTCAGAAGTCTGATGCACTTTAAAGATTATGCTGGATTTTTAAATGTTTTGCAGTAAGAAATTTGATGCAGTGGATACTGAGAAGAGCTGACAAAGAAATTATTTGATGTTCCTTTTAAGCCTCTGGAAAGTCTGCTCTCAGACTGTAATTTCCTGGAATTTATTATTCACAATTATTCACTGTATTTTGTTTTGGCAAATCTTTTTAACTCTGTTTTGATCACGCACAGTCTTCCATGAATAATCATCATTTCAGACTAGAGCTGTTGTGATAGGTCAAAAGAGAAATATGGCACTGTCATGTTTGTGACTGCAAATGGAAGAAACCTCTTGTAGTGCAGCATTTGCAAATGTGGATATAAAATTTGGCACCTGTAAATATTCATGTACATACACTTGCAACTGTGCTCTGGGCTTGATCCAAAGCCACTAGAGGTAACAGAAAGAATGAATATTCATGTTGGTAAAACTTAATTCCTAGATGGTTCGCTGAAGGCAAATGTAAAGAGAAAGCAATATAGACAAAAATGCATTAATCCCACTAAATGTTCACAGGAAGAAAGTCCTACTTAATACATTCCAATCCTGGTGGGGTGGTTTTGCTTACATGTCAATGAAATAGCACATATGCACACAAATATGATTACAGTCTTGCTTTTAGAACTTTCTTTCCAAAACACAGAAGCTTTGCTTCTTAACAAAGAGAAATAGGAAAAAGGTAGAATTTCAAATATGTGAATCTGGTCCAGCAGAATGGAAGCTTTTTTTTTTTGTGTGTGTGTGTATAACAGGAAACTGAAAATGTTGGAAAGTGTTACTTGATTTATTACACTTTCCCACAAAGCTCAATGCATAATACAAGCAGGAGTTAGCAGCTTCACTGTGGGTAGTGATGCTTTCATTTTCTCTTAAAACATGCACCTAATCTCCCACATGTGTGAAATTATGTACATTTTGGTCCTCTAAACTGAGCAACTGAGCAGAGAAACACAACCAAAGAAGAGTGCATCTGACAGGTTTGGGTCGGCCGTTACTATTCTCTTAATTCTTAATTTTTCTTTCTCTAACAGAAAGGTCAAAATGTAATTTTAAGAGTTAAATTCTCTTGGATGAGTTTGAATGGGCAAATGCACAAGTAGAATGCTGAAATTTCTCTCTGAGGCAGAGGCTGCATTTGGGAGATGCAGTCATTTGACTCTGACATTGGTTTTGTTTGATTTGTGTTCATCCAATGGCAAGTAGCCATCGTCATGCAACATTGCCACGGCACAGCCTTCAGGTTCCAGCGTCGCAAGCTACCCGGAAACCACGTTCAGTTCTTGCATGAGAAATGGGGTGCCAGGATAGAATATCCCTTGTACTAGACCACAGAGCTGTGTACTGTACAGAAATCTATCACTCCTGTGATCAGATAATTAACAGATTTGGTGCTTATAGTAATTGTAATTTGCACAATATCAAGCTGAATAGAGGTGTTCCCGTGCTTACATCTGCATGTCTAGCAAAACATGACCATGTGCAGTCAAGAGAACCTGTCATTTTGTAGTTGAAGTACATGGGCTCTATTGTCAGCTGGCATAAATGTCCCACTGTCACTTACAAAGAGCAGTGTTGTCATGGACTGAGCTCTTGTTTTGTTATTGGCTGTTTAAAGGAAGACAAAAAGTAACAGAACATCAATTCACATATTTTCTTTTACCAAAAATTCCAGAAGTTCTTAGTGGTATGCTTCTGTGTACAAGGGAGGGGTTGCCTGATGTAAAGGAAGAGACTGAACACCAAATATATCAAACAATTCTATGGCAAAAGTGAACAACCTCCTGCTGTAAGGAAAGGAAGCACCTATGAATGAGGAAAAAGATGTATATATATGAAACTAATTCCTCTGCCCGAAGACTAGTTTGTACCCAACACAGAGTATTCATAGTCTCTAAGTCAGACTTGATAACACTGAGCTTTGCACATGATCTTCTCTGTTTCAACTTCCAGACATGAAGAATAATGCCCAAATGTTGCCACAGAATTAGATGGTTGCAATTAGACAGTGGCAGTAGCTCTGCAATTTTGGAGCAGTCTCCTCATTTGCATTCCAACTGTAGGGCTCTGGAGGTGCATAGAGAAAAAGGAAAATTTTTTTCTTTCCCTGTCACTGCCTCTACCACTAGCTTTGTAAACTGTGTGACAGCACATTTTTTAGAATATTTTGGTAGCTTCCCTTCCACCAGGTTTTTTTGCCTTGACAAATCTGAAGGTTAGCACTGGGCAGGTGTGAAGCTGCAAAGGGATTAATTGCTGCAACTGACAATGAGGAAAGCAGCTCTTCAGTATGGATACTGATTCGAAAGAAGCATCTTGTGTGAACCATGGACAATTGCATTGAACTCTAAATAACGTGAAATGATTTTTTGATTTTCCCAAAGTGCTTCAACTTTGATGTGAGAGGAAGACTTACCTGGTATTCTCAGTCTTCCAGCTAGTTCAGAAATGTCTTTCATCTCAAACTGGGACATGAAGTTGCAAATTCTTTCAATACGACATTTCCAAATAATTTCACTTTGGAAATACCCAAGTAGTCCCATGACTTGCTTAATTTATTTAAGAGTAGAGAATTTCTTTTTGACTTGCTTTGACTTTTATAAAACCAGATATGGATAATGAGGTTTTTGTTGGGTGTGATAAAGGTTCATAAAATCAAAAACCAAACCAGTTGCTTAGACAAGGTTTTTTGACCTTGTCAAAATGAAGTATTTCAAAAATATTGTGGAAAAAAATAATATCTGTATATTTCAGAAAATGTTTGAGGCAATTGAATCAACATTCTCCAATGTTAAACCCTTTTACCTGTAAAAACACCAGATCAGCTTTAAAAAAACCTGAAGTGAAAAACAGTGGTTGTCCAATATTTTCAGAGGGCCTCAGAGATACAGTAGGTCAAAATGTAATATCACTGAAGCTGGTGGAAATTTTGTCAATTTCTCTGACATGACTCATATGCTACCCTGTATGTATGAAAATTCAACATTTTGTACTTGATGGCCCAGAAAACAGCATCTATATGTACATATCAGCTGAGGATCCTGTACACTGAAGTTCATCAGTGGGGGTTGTGACTATTGCAGTCCAAATGCATAAATTAAGCTTCATTATTTGTTTTTTTTTTATAAACTATAAGTCTGATGAGCAATGCCCCTTTATGGCTACTCTGGATGCACAGTGGGTGTATCAGAATGAGATGCTGATTTTATTTGGATTTCTGCCCTTTTGTCCACAGGACTTCATTTTTGGCTTTCATTGTTTGCCTTTGCTGCAAAGTTCATTTCTGTTTCAGCATCTGTTCATGGACAGGAGTCTGCTCCTGCTTTTTTTATGGTACATCTATTGTTGTTTCACCACTATACGTGTGTATTTGCTGCTCCTGCTTGCTTTCTGCAACAGCTATGCTCTTTCTTTTCATGTCTGCCATACCAGACATATCTACATGTAGCCAGGCCTCTGCCTCAAGCATTTAATTTGTTCTAGTAAGGAATGATCTTTATTTTCATTCTAAATTAATTTCCTTTTTACACAGATCTGTTGTGATAATCCTACCTTTTCTACTGTATTGTATTTAAATTACAAATGCAGAAACAAGACAATGAGAAAAGAAGAAAGGTCAAAACCAATAAAATAAATTGATTTCCTAGCATCTTAAGATTTTTTTCAATCTACTTCTGGTGAGAGGTAGGTGTGGGGGAAGTTTCTTGTATCCCATTTAATGTCAAGTCATTTGGCATTTATAAGTATTTGTAAAGCTTCTCACAAGGATTCAGCTGCATCACAAATCCTACTGATATTATTAGGAGATAATTAATCAAATCTTTGCACAAATATTTGAAAATAAAAAGAAAATATTTATTCTTCATTGTAATTTTTGGTTTTTTGCTCTTTTTAAAACTTGATTGTTATTAGAAATTATGTCCTACAACTTCCAGAGCAATATCACAGAATTAAAGGTCTTTCTGTAACAAGCTTTCTGTTAACTACTCAAAGGCAACTTTTAAGTCTTCCCAGAGTACTTTATCCAGGATTTTTTTTTTTTTTTTTTTTTTTGAGAAGCTATTTGTTACTGCATGGTGCAGTGATGTTGAACAGGTAAGGTTTTCATGCAGAACCAGATGCTTCAAGTGCTCATGTGGCTTCAAGTGCATCTGAAGTTTGCTCCGAGAGATTATAGAAGTGCAGCAGCCATAATTTTCTCTCTAAATAGCCCCTGCTCACAAAGGAAACTACCTGAGATAACAAATCAGTCTGAGAGATCAACTGTAAACCAAAAAAATAGCCTCCTGGGTTGAAAGCTACTTAGTCATGCAAAGGATGATGTTCAGATAAATAACTGTCATCTACTGATGCTATTTGCACTAAAATGCTGGAATGTTGTGGCTACAGTTATGATAGTAAACTGGATAGTGCTAGGGCTTGTTTTCTTGTTCCCACATTAGCTAGCACAGTCTGGACCCTTCCCATTGCTAAGTTCTCTTATCTTCAAGGCAGCCTGCTAATAATTAAACTACCAGCTAGGGACAAGCAGAGTAAAGTCCTTGCTTTGTGCTGGCTCCCAAATTTTGCCCAAGAAATTTTTGGGAAATTTTTGGGCCAAATCCATGCTAAATGACTGTTAATTATGAAAAGAATATAAGCAAAGAAATTCCCAAGAGCACCACTTAGTTTATTAGTATATATGTTCCTTATATTCTAAAATAAAAGATCTGTTTTCAGGGGAGAAGGTGTTTCTTAGCATAAGCTCTCCATTCCAAGAGTTGCCTTTTACAGTCACCTTCCCCTTTATATGTTGTCTGCAGGGAGCAAATAGCAATAAGTTCACATGAAGAACGTTGTACTTACTATTCCACATGTTATATGAAATGTGCAGTTTTACCCATGCATCTTTAGAGGCTTCTGAAAAAGAAAAGCAGCCTGAAGTCTGCTGGGAATATGCTAATTAAGAGATGTGATTGAAGTGTAAATGAAGATATTCTAAGGCTGACAAAGGAAGATGTCTTTATACTCCACAGGACCATGAGGTCCTTCATTGCCCAGTCACAGCAGAGAAAAATCAAAAGAAATTGAAATAGGAGTAGCCCCTGCCCATTATTGTCTGAGAGTCTGCCCTGTGTCTCTAATATTTGCAGTCAACAGTGGCAGAAAGCTAAAGCAGAGCTCTGGTAGCTCTCCTGAGCGTGCCAGATCAGAGACACACTTTCGAGGCTAATTAGTAAACCTCAAACGCTTGTAACAATCAATTGTTAGCAGCAGCCTTAGAAATTTATTTTTCTTTTAAGCAGTTTGTATCTTTGTTCTGTTAGTGCAGAACTCTGTTTTAAGTAAACATGCCATTTAAATCTTGTCTAGAAATAACATGGACAACCTGACAAAACATTACACTTTTAAAAAACAAAATCACAGAAACACGTAGTCACAGAAGGGGTAAAGCTGGAAGGCATCGCAGCAGATCACCGGGTCCAAGCTCCGTGCTCAACCAGGGTCATCCTACAACTCATCACACAAGATTGTGTTCAGGTAGTTCTTGAACATCTCCAGTGAGGGAGACTCACAACCTCCCTGGGCAATTTGTTTAGTGGTTGGTCACCCACACAGTAAGGAAATTCTTCCTCACATTCAGATGGAAATTCCTGCGCATCGGTTTCTGCACATCTGTCTCTTGTCCTATAGCTTGGTACTACTGAGAAGAACCTGGATGCATCCTCTTGACACCCTCCCTTCAGACACTTACAGACATGGATGAGGCCCTGTCTCAGTTGTCTCTTCTGACGACTGAACAGGCCCAACTCCCCCAGTCTTCCCTTGAAAGTGAGGTACTCCAGTTCCCTAATCATCTTTGTGACCGTCCACTGGACCTGCTCCCTGTCTCTCTTGTGCTGAGGAGCCCAGAATTGGACACAGCTCTCCAGATGTGGCCTCACCAGGGCTGAGCAGAGGGGCAGGATCACCTCCCTTGATCTGCTGGCAGCGATGCTCTTTCCAATGCGCCCCAGGATACCTTTGGCCTTCTCTGCCACAAGGACACACTGCTGGCTCATGGACAGCTTGCTGTCCACCAGGAGCCACCACCCCAGGTTCTTCTCTGCTTTAAAGCAGGTCAGACCCCAACCTGTGCTGGTCCATGGGGTTATTCTTCCCCAGGTGCAGGATGCTGCATTTTCCTTTGCTTTGAATTTCAGAAGGTTCCACTCTGCCCATCTCTCCAACCTGTCAAGGTCCCTCTGAGGGGCTGCACAGCCCTCTGGGGTATCGGCCACTCCTCCCAGCTTTGTGCCATCAGTGAACGTGCTGAGGAAGCACCTGCCCCTTCATCCAAGTCATTGATGAATAAGTTAAGAAAAGTATTAAATCCTGGGGAACATCTCTAAGGGCAGGTCTCCTGGGGCAGTGATTACATCTCCTGGGATCTGCTGTTCAGGCAGTTCTCAATCCACCTTTCTGTCCACTCATCCAGTCCATGCTTCCTGATTTGCCTATGAGGATGTTGTGAGAGACAAGTGACATTCTTGAGCTGGGAGGAAGTGATCCCTGAATATCAACCAGGCTCTTGGACCCCTCTTCCCTGCAGGACTTGTTTCATGGGATTGCTCCCAGATGATCCTTTAAGAGGCTAAACTTAACTCTCCTGTGGTCCATGGTTACAATTTTACTTGCTACTCTGCATCCTCCTCTGAGCTCCACAGTGGCAAAAAAGGAGGACCTCCAATGAGTTATATAAGTTTAGGAGCTGGCAATGAAGTTTTCTAGTAGAGGATCTGTTTGAAATCAGTGCTAACAGGCAAGGTTTTTTTTGGCCAGAGGATCTTAGTGAGAGAGTATTCAGACTGGTGGCTTTAAAAATGCACTTACATTAATTTGTCTGTGTAGCAGATGTTCCTGCAAATCTTATGTATTGGGTTACTCTGTGGCTTTGGGGGAACTTGCCAATTTTAGTTCCTGAAACTGAAGGAAGACAAAATTTTATCTGCTCTGTGAGTCTGTCCTAGCAGTCTTGAATTACATCTCTGTGAATTGCATCTCTGAAGTGACCTGTTAATGCTGAGAATTCAAAGTCCAGGCTACAGATTTTTTAAGGAAGGTGTGTTATTTCAGACTACATCTAGTGTAGGCCATGGACTAAAGTCCCCCTAATATTTGAACTTGGTTAGTTGTGCTTTTGGTGTTCATCTTTCAGTTTAATTTCATCCAAAAGGGATGGATATTCAGTCAATCTTAGTGTGAAACAAATGATGTGGGACATGGGAATGACTGATCTATTTTCTTCAAAACCACACTCCTGATCTGAACTAAACCACCAATATGACCACACTTTCTCCTTGAACTGTTGTGAAAATACAGTTTTGAAATTTATCAGAGATGTCATGGTGATTTTGATGTCGTTATTCATTAAAATGAACAGAAACAGGGGACCTAAATACTTTAGAAAAGAATTCTAAACCAACCATAGTCTTTTGCAGTTTTAAATCTCTCTTTGGAACACAGCAAATAAGTGAAATATGAACAAAAAAATATCTAATTTTTTAGTACTACAATTACAGAAAAACAATACCAAAGAGAATGCAGTCAAACTAATGTTCTTATATCTGCCATTTAAAATTAATTGACATCAGTATTTATATGTTTGTAGCACTGAGATTTTTAGTTGATTCATTGAATTGAGTGTATATTTTTGTTGCACTTTGCTTTAAATTCTTTATGTAGTTGACCTTTCTGGCACAGCAGTTTGGGACCACCACTGATGAAATGTTATTAATATCTTAGCACAGCTACATTAATAATCCAGAGGAAACACAGCTAAACATGCTCCTTCCAACTTGCTCAGTGACTTAGCACCAATGGTGTGCACAGCTTGTGTAGGTGACCTGTTTTCAGCAGGAGGCCTGGATACCCTCATTCCCTATGGTGAAGGAAAGGTGATTCTTTTGGCTACATCCTCTTGGACTGACACCATATTCGAGGAGAAGCTGTTTCTCAGCACAACTTTTGTGAGCTCAGGGTAGCTGACTTTGCTGGAACATCAGTTGCAGTGGATGCTCTATGAGTCTGAAAACTCAGTGTCAGATTTACACAGACCTCTGAGTGACTGGGCAGTTCAGAAGATGCACTGAGAGAGATCTGAAAACTGCACACAGATTCTCTGGCAAGGCCAATGAGAGAGCACTGAGTGTTCTGCCTTCCAGTCCTTTTTCCAGATCACAGGATGGATTACTTCATCTTAATAGCTTGTATGAACTGTTAATATTATTAACATTTATTAACCCCTCTTGCGGACTGTTAATTAAATAATGCAGACTCAAACCTTAATTCCTTTGGTGCTGACTAAATATCTCTTCCACTTGACACAATTTCATTTATCATTACCCTGTGTCCCTTGTGTTTAATTTTCAGATGAACTAAATGACTGTATTTGGTATTTAAGATACCACATTAAAAATGGCTATGAACATAACAAACATAAGCAGAATTACCAAGAGTTGCCATGCTGAAGCCAATAAACAATCTGACTGTAGGAAATTGAGTCCTCAAAAGTGTGAGGAAAGAACCTGGAGTAAGTCTGTCTTTTAATTTAAACTTATGAAGAATAGCAGTTAATAAGCCTTTGCTGAAATGTGGCAATGTTCTCCACATGTGACAGGTTTAAGTTTACACATAAATGCTGGAGCAAATGGATGAACTGATTGCCCAAAATGTGATCCTAAGTTATGGTAACCCTTTACCCCAGCTTGACTTTCTACTATATCATGCTGCTGTGAGCACTACCAGAGCTAAAGGAACGACTTGATGAATGGACTTTGGAAGCAGTTGAGCTAATGCTTCCATAAACCTTGGGGAAGTATGCAAATGAGTTGCTCTTCTGGATGCTGATAAAAAGCACTACTAATAAATAGAAAATAATTGTTTGGCAAGCAAGATAACCTTTTTCATGGCTGTTGGTATGGAATAAACAATACCAGAAGTTTTAAAATCCCGGTAACAGGAGCACTGCGAGAGTGGTGCTTCCCCCTCTGGAATTTTACAGTGTTTTCCAGAGTTGCTTTAAAGGTCAGCTATGGTAAAGAAAGAGAAGATAGGTTCAAGGATGAATAAAATCTGCCTCCTAGCTCTGCTCCTATCACTCTCTCATCTGTCCTTTCATAGGTCTGCCTTTTCTGCATCTATTTTGTCCCAGTTGTGATCCTTGGGATCGTGATTTTCTGTACAGAGGGATAGAGAAAAAATAGAAAACCGGTAATGTTCATCCAACAAAATAGAAGATTGTCACAAAGCAAAGGTATCAATTTGTCCTTTTCTTTCACAAACGTTGCTGAGGAAAGCTTCCCCACCCCAAAAGTAAACATACATGTGGTGAAATACTGAGAAAAATACTGCACAAGAGCAGATCTTGTTGTGTTGGTGTATCTCACAATTCAAGATGGAAAAGGGCAGAGCAGACTTTCTTCATCTCTATAAATAACATGCTGTTTTTTATGTGTGTTAAAAGATTTACAGAATCCTTTCTTTTGGCACTTGATCACTCTAGCTGGCAGTAGAAACACAGCAACTTCACGAACAAAGAGAATCAGAGGAGAAAAAAAATGGCTCTGCAGTTCTACTGGGATCCATTACCATGGCAGTTTGGCTTCTCACACATTAAGTAATGTTTCTTGATTTTTTTTTTCCCTTTATAGCCAATCCCAGCACAGTGAACAGAGTATAGGAAAGGCAGCCAAGTGCTCAAAAATTAAGGGAAAATCAAGTTTTGACCCACAAGTAATCTAGATCCTGCCTTAGTGTTTCTAGCCAATCCCAAAGTGCTCCAGTTTTCTACACTAAAGCTCTTGAAGTTGCTGAAATGGAGGCAAATCAAAACAGATCCTGTACAGGGCAGAAGAACAAGTGCACTGCTACATGAAATGCCTTATTTACTACCAAAGGCATGCATTTGATATTAGAACTGATAACAACATTTTTAAAAAACTTGTGTATAGAATTTCGAAGTGGATTTTTAAGTTAAAGAATACATTTCAGAAAAATGCAGCAATAAAATCCAAAGCGTTTTTTAATTTTGCCTTTTATTTTTTAGATATTGACACCTTCCTTCCCTTTACTGAATTCCATGCCCTTTTCATTATTAGAGCTTATATAAGATATGCAATATCCCAGGAAAGGAAATTTCCAGGAAAGGAAATTTCCAGGAAAGGAAAGGAAAGGAAAGGAAAGGAAAGGAAAGGAAAGGAAAGGAAAGGAAAGGAAAGGAAAGGAAAGGAAAGGAAAGGAAAGGAAAGGAAAGGAAAGGAAAGGAAAGGAAAGGAAAGGAAAGGAAAGGAAAGGAAAGGAAAGGAAAGGAAAGGAAAGGAAAGGAAAGGAAAGGAAAGGAAAGGAAAGGAAAGGAAAGGAAAGGAAAGGAAAGGAAAGGAAAGGAAAGGAAAGGAAAGGAAAGGAAAGGAAAGGAAAGGAAAGGAAAGGAAAGGAAAGGAAAGGAAAGGAAAGGAAAGGAAAGGAAAGGAAAGGAAAGGAAAGGAAAGGAAAGGAAAGGAAAGGAAAGGAAAGGAAAGGAAAGGAAAGGAAAGGAAAGGAAAGGAAAGGAAAGGAAAGGAAAGGAAAGGAAAGGAAAGGAAAGGAAAGGAAAGGAAAGGAAAGGAAAGGAAAGGAAAGGAAAGGAAAGGAAAGGAAAGGAAAGGAAAGGAAAGGAAAGGAAAGGAAAGGAAAGGAAAGGAAAGGAAAGGAAAGCCAGGAAAGGAAATTTCCAGGAAAGGAAAGGAAAGGAAAGGAAAGGAAAGGAAAGGAAAGGAAAGGAAAGGAAAGGAAAGGAAAGGAAAGGAAAGGAAAGGCATATTCAAATGAAGGGTTTCAGCAATCATAAAAGCTGCAAAATTGCCTTTTATTAGAAAAAAAATTAAAAAGTCATGTAAACCTTTCTCTGTTAGAGTGACACTATAATTTGATGACTTGCACTTGGTTATGTGACTGTGAGCTTTCTATCCTGGTCATTTCCAGGATATCTTAACCAGACTTGATGCTATTAACAAGAAGATTAATTTTTTTTTTATTCCTGTACTCTCTCCTGTTGCTTCTTTCAAACAAATTTCACTGGAATTCATATTAGCAGATTTTATTTTCCACTTTTTTTTTTTTTTTAAATAGATATTATATGACAATTATTTGGAACATACAATTATATACACAGGAAAAATATGGAAATTAGTGAGACCATCTCACTATCAGTAACTGAAAAACATTTTTCCTCTAACCCAGACCAGCCACATGGTATATAGTGGTCACATATTTTATATTGCATTCTGTTCAACTGTATGTTTTCTTATCAAAATCCAGTCATAAGTGTGTCCACAGAGTACAGTGTGACTTGATTAAAACTGACAGTGAAATAATCTCTCTTTACCTATAGTGAATGATATTATGAGCTGTTCCTCTCAATTTCTCTTTCTTGGCTTTCTGAACATCTTTTTTTTGACCAATTTTTCTGAGTTGTACAATTAATTTTTCATTCATTGCATTCAAACACCCCACATTAGAAATGAAAATAAGAAAATCCCATTGTTCTGTTAAATGCATTTTCTAGGAATTCAGTGGACACTGGGTGGTTTCATTGAGACCCCATCTGGGCTGCACAGACCTTAAGACCAGACAGCAAGTGTTTCCCTGCCAGTAAGTAGCAACAGGGACTTTGGGAGCTGCGGGAAAGGAATTCCCATCTTTGCTGTGGGCATAGTGCTGCACCTTTAGCTTTTCCCTTAAACAAAGCTAACCTGGCAGCAGGGCTGATATGTTCAGCAAGGACAACATGGGAAACAAAGCTAAAACAGAACAGGATGTATCAGCCATTAAAAATGCCTGGGGAAAAAAGTGGGGAGATCCAGGAAATGGGACTGTTGCTTGTGAGACAGCTTGTGTGTCACCAATAGAAATTATTTCATCCTTAATTGGCCTAAAATACCTGGTCATCTGGAGAAAACATGTTTATCTTCATCTTTCTGTGAAATCTCACTGTTTCCAGCACAACAAGACACAACTACTTCAGATTTACACAGCCATGAATATATGAGAAATCATAGATATTTGAAGTCAAGATATTCTAAGATTGTCTGGTGTAAATATATTGGAGTTATGTTGATTTACCCCAGATGATATGATTCGCCTTTTTATCATTATTTTTTTATTTTTAAAACTAGCAGCACATTTAATTCAAGTGATATGACAAGAAGATTAGATTTATTTTTCCCTTACAATTCTTGCTTTTGTAGTCACTCTTATTTCCTGTCTTTCTCTGCATTTAAAGAAACAACAATCAGGTTTACAACTCAAAAAATATTTTTTTTTTTTTTTTATGTTTACTTCGCCAAGATTAGTTAGTCTTTATTTTAAACTTTTATATTTAAATACCTGGATTTCACATTTAAAATTTAACATTGTTTAATATAAGTAGATTACAAACTTCAGAAGATTGTTATTAACAAAAGGAGTAAGATGACTTTTAAAATGTATTAGAAATATTGCCTTACAAATGTTCAACTCAAGTACTTTTAAAATGCTGATGCCACTGGATGCATTCCACTGTCTAGAACAAATTCCATTTAAGTAAATTAAATATATACCATTTTTTCCTGCATGAAAATTAAGAGAAACTTACAGCTTGTTAGGTATTTCTGATGTGATTACGGACTTTTAGTAGATGCCTTGTTTAAGCACCTGCTCATGTGAGAACTATCTCATTGCCCACCTGCTAAAGTGATTTTTAATATTAGTGACTTGCAGACTGTAAGACTGAGTCTAATGCTAGATATTATTTTTTAACTCTATCTCACTGCCTACATCAAAAGTAGACTACGAAATCTGGCCATCTCAGCTTCTACGGGCAAAAACCAGTTGGTTGATCATAACAGTCAAAAAAAAAGAAACCTGGGGAAATTTGGTCATAGGTACTGATTTAGAAGGATGAAACTTCGATAGCTGAAGAAGAAACCAGTATGTTGAGAAAGTACTGAATAATACCTATACAATAACCCCACAAATACAACAGAATTTTAATGGAATATGGAATTAGAATAATATGGAGTTAGAATAGGCCTGGAGCTAGCTGTACAGTGATGAATAAATCCCACAAAATGCTTATCTGGAGTCGTCCTTTTTCTTATCAGGATTTTGAAAAAATGCTTCACCATGATTTCAGGCATATCATAGCTGTAGTGAAAATCATTTTTCTTTTGCTTCTCCAACATTTCTGTTCTTATAGCTGCTAATGAAAATTTAGAAGAAATAAAAAAAAAAGGGAGACGTAATTACAAGCTTACTCATCTTTCCTCCTTGATTCTGAAAGTTGGAAGAAATTATCAAATATTCAGAGATAACTTTATTTTTATCTATTTTCCATCAGTCACCAAAATTCTTCTGAAAGATGAAGGAAAAAATTGTAGAAAATGTTAGTTTTGATCTAGCAAGCTGTGGTGTTTTTGTGGCATGCTGATTTAGTGAAGAAAGAGAAGTTAATTCTAAGTATTTTGGCTGTATTATCAAAACAGCTTTTTGTGCTTTGGTTTTCAGATATTTTTGAGGTAATTAGGTCACAAAAAAAAGCAGTATGATCAAGATCTCCATTTGGACACAGTTAGAGTCTAGCATAAAGTCTTGTAAAGTACAGAGGATATGCTTTACAGAACACAAGTTTATGCAAATGGCACTGTACGCAAGCATTTTTTAATAAGGCACGAGGTCTGTAATTTTTGCAGCAGAAGTAAGAGCTGTGCATCTAATGCCAAAACTGTTACCTTTCAAAGATGGTTTCCTCTGATCCTGAACCCTGGGATTGAAATTGTACATGATAAGAATTTAATATTTAAGGTTTTAATTATTTAAGGCTTTCTTATTTTTAAATTTTCTGGACAGTGTATCTCAGGAGCATGTAACTTTGAAATGTTACGCCAATTGATTAACATTAACTCAAGTAAAAATACTGAACCATGACATTTAGAAATGTAATCTTAGCTGTTTCTGGCTGGTATCTGAAGGATATGCTACAAAATTAAGTCCTGATGACAGCACCAGAAAGAAATCCCTAAGGAACTTGATTGGTTTGGGCTTCTTTTTTGGGTGTGGAGCAAAACTAGTTTCAGCAAAAGTGAAACTTACCATGTTAAAATGCTGATAACACCTTTTTCCTTAACATTTACAATTTGCCATCTCAAAAGCCAAACCAAAACGTTTTAAGAACAATTTTGTGACCCTGGGCCTTTGCAACATCTGCGGGTTTTGTTTTTAATGCTCCCATCTCACTCTTGGAACCACGCCTGTGGGTAAGTCCATTTCCCCTTGCACAGCTCAGCCTCCTGCCCAGACCTCTGCTGCAGCAGCAGCCTCGCAGTAGTCGGTGATGGGCTGCTGCGCCAAGGCCAGAAAAACAAAGTTGAGCTGCCCTTGGATCTAGAGCCCGTGCAGTCACCCAAATAATCCCTTTGTCTGGATTTTCAGGTTAAGGAAAACTACCACTGAAGTATTTAGAAATAAAGGACAGCAAATTTTAAGCACTGTTTTTGACCTTTTTTTCTTATTTAGCTAGTACATACATCAGTGGCTAGCTGATTTCCTCAGGAAAATGGAAATAAAAGTTGGAATATTTGTAATTTTTCCAAGCAAGAGACTCTGAGATTTTTGAAGACCTCTATAGCACATCAGTGCTATCACAGCTTCCACAAGAGAGATGGACAGGACAAGCACATGCACTGTCTCACAGCCAGTGTAGGAGCTCCTCTAGGGCTGAAATACAAGACACAGCAATTTAGGTCACAGGTTTAAAAATCTGAAATCTTTCTCTTCGTGATGTTTTGAAGAAGATCTAAGTATTTACCTCAGATATATAAGGCCTATTTTTACACAGACTAAGGACACTTTTTGTACTTTCACAAGCTTTAAAAGAGCTTAAACTATCATTGGCTTTTTCATTAAATACTTTTAATACTGCCACAGTGAGAAAATGGGAATCTAAATCCAAGATTTCCTCAAGCCAATGGTTTTGCCTTTCTTCTGCAAATTTTATCTCAAGTCCTTAATTCCTGGCTCTTCAGCAACTTTCTGCATGCTTTTTAGTTGGTGTGTGACAAAAAGTGTCTATTGACCCTTTTGACATATATTGAGCAAAAAAGATTTTCAGTAGAGGAAAAAACAGGTTTACTCTTTTTTTATGACAATTTTGCCTGTATGCAGGATTTTTAATTTTTTTTATTTCCTTGAAAGCGGAAAATGGGAAAAAAATGAGGAGGAAGAAAATAATAAGGAGGAGGAAGACTGCAAAACCAGGATGTTTCAGCGACAGAAGACCAAATTCTTGACAATATACAGATTGAGAACAGCTCTCTGAAAAATGTGATCCTTCTTTTTCGATACTCTCATTTGCATTTGCACACAGTTATGAGCATGTCTCTTCTGTAGGTGGCAACACAGAAGATGAGATGGAAGGTGCATTGTCCCAGTGATGTACGAGGATTTCCTCCCTCTCCTTGCCAAGTTAGCTGGTTACAGTGGCTGTAGCTGCATTCCTGTTTTGACTTTGTTTTCTCAGAATGACTATTGCAGTCTTCCTCCTCTCTCAGTTGGGAATTAATGATTTTCTCAGTTAAAGCAAACAAAAATGAGGCTCTGTTCTACTGTGGGTATTTAAGCACAGCATGTGGGTGTACGTGGATAAAGGGCACCAGGACTTCTTTTCTGGGTTTGCAAGAGATGCCACCTGGAAAAAGCTGAGAAAAAAAAAAAGAACAGTTTAAATTTCACATCAGGTTTCTGAGTATAACTCTTCAGTGCCTCTTTTCTAGTTTTCTGTTATCTCCCGTCAGCCCACTTTCTTATTTTTTTCATCTGGCAGCCTCTTTGCATGCATGTGAATGACGATTCAAATGTTCTAGAAGCTGTTGTGTTCAACTTTTATTAATGTTTTCCAACTCATTCTCTTGTTTTCCTACTGACAGGCTGCCAAAATCACCCTCTGGTGAATTCTAAAAGGGTCTGGGTAGCAGAAATTGGACCCAACATTTGTTGCAGATAATTACTTGATGAGATCTTTGTCACAGAAAGTATTTGACAGCCCACACATCTCTATTTCTTAGCAGCCCACAACACAGGACTATCAGAACTTTTCTTTCATTAAGTGTAAGAAGCACATCACTAGATCAAATATCCTTTGACTAATTGGGCAACATACTTGATTCTACATAATTTTTGGTTGATTCTTGTGATTCAGCTTAGACTGTATTTAGACCACGTCCAAGAGCATACACCATTCCCTCCTGCTTCCGGGAATAATACACAGTAGTAGTAATCAAATCTGAGTTGTTTCATCCCCAATGTCATCCAATATAGCATTACCAGTAATAGCCTGCCAAGGGACATTTCTGCCAAGTTCCAAACCTAGATCTTGAATGAAGCAAAGCAAAAAAATATTCCAAGAAACCAGCCAGAGATTGTGCTCTGATTACAATCTATTTTAGGATAGGATTTCAGGAATTTAATAACTGCTATGTGAATACTCATAGATAGAGACACGATCAATAAAGTTCATACTTTATGTTTTCCACTTGTGAAATTCAGTTGAATTTGATTTATGATTTTTTTTTTCCTAGCAGCCTGGGACATAATATTACATATTTACAACAGACAACACATTTATAGTATTTAATTTAAACAATGCTTGGATATTGTACAAAAGCTGAGGCCACTACAACAAATCCTAAGTCATGTCAGAAAAAAAAAAAAGAAATTCTTGCTGGAAAAAGACCTGTCATAAGAAGAAAATAGAAACTAAAAAGAATAGGAGAAAAAAAAGAATATCGATTTTAAAAGTGTTGGGAAAATAAAATAATCATGTTTGCAAAGCCCACCATATAGGAACTGGATAAGAAAGGGAACACACTGGTGCCTCGCAGAAGAGCATAGGATTAAGGAAGGAAGAGAGAACATGAATATCTGATTGTAATACCATTTATATGTAGGACCTTACCAATTCTTGTGACATTCTTAGGATGCAATTCTTGTGACAATCTTCTGGCTGTGGGATTTTAGATGGCTAGTTAAAATTGGAAGTAAGAGAAAAGCCAAGCAACCAAAAACCAAGGAGAAATGAGAGGAGAAAGAGGGCAAAGAAAGTAAAATAAGACCCAGGCAGAGTAAGACTCTCCAGTGCTTATGGTAACACCATCCTTTTTTCTGTGGATTCTTGACAATATTACAGCTGTGTACTGCTCTACCTAACAGGTCTTCTGCTCCTCACCTTGCTCATATGCATTAATTGCAAGTTTTCAGGGAGGAAGTTTGGTAGCAGCAACTTGAAAGAATTAATCTAATTTTTTTTATATATTTATTAACCACAACTCTTTGGGTAAGTGGACTTCAGCTACAGGTTGCAATAATCTCACTGATATGCAAATTGACATAATTTTTAACTCATGACATTTCTTGTTCAGACACCAAATCTTTACTTACAAGCCTTTCTGTCCTGATCTGCTGCACCTAAAGTCTTTGATTAGTCTGCACATATGAACATCTGCTGGGGTGTTCTTTTAAACCTTGTTTGCACCTGTCGACACTTGAACGAGTTGAGGCTCAGTGCTGGGGAGCAGATTTAAAGTATGTGCTCCGTGAGTATTTTCAGCAGCAGAGCTCTTGGTGTGAAGAAATTGTAGGTCATTAAATAGCATCATATGCTCCAGAGGGCATGCATTTCCTGACAAACATCTTGCATGAGATATCCCTTCACCTAGGGAGAGTTATTCCATTGACAAGAAATGCAGCAGAGAAACTTCAACTCTGGTGCCACACATTCTTCCAGGTTAATGCTAAATTGTCAGCATCCTTGTCTTCAAACCTTAACTGATGAATCCTCAAAGCAGATATGTTTGTAAAGTGCTTATTATCTTTGTTGTGTAGCCTGGGCAAGCAGGAAGGCTTAAACTAGTCATTTAGAGCTCAGACACTGTTGCACTCCCCAGACAGAAGGATTTCTGACCAAACAACAAACCAATAGGTTAATCTTAAAATAAGCCTTATAGAAGGGAAAATAATACTTGGTGTTAGAGTAAACACAGTCAAAATGAATAACTTAATTGGAAGGTAGTAAAAAAAAAATCTTTAAAAGGTTAAACAAAATAAACACTTTTTTTTAGTTTATTAAGCAAAAAAAGTCTTATACGTACATAAAGTTAATGTAACCCTGGGGTTAGAAATTAACCCCTGTATAAGTTTAGGAACTGTGTGGTTCTTTGAAAAGAAGGCAGCCAAAGGATTTAACAGGCCTCATTGTCTTCTAATAAGAGGTTGTGTTTGAAAGAGGTTTTTGTCCTAAATTTTAATACTGTATTTTAGGTCAAATTATCTTCAATTACACTGAAAACTCTTATTGTTTGATAAAATCTGGTTCTACACTGAATTCAAGGGGGAATTTATTGTTCATAAGACCAGAACAGAAACACAGAACAGTGTAAAATTATTCAACTAATATGCCTTTAAATAATGGAAAATAAGGCAGATCAAGTAGAAAATAACAAGAACATTCACAAGATGACGCTCACACTACCCCAGTCTTGGATTTTGGAGCCACCCTGTCAATACAAGAGGATATTTGATTTTTCCAGGCTCTTGAAGTGTTTTCTGGATGCATATGTGGGTCGGAATGACCAATATACAAAAAATTGACACTGTACCCTTCGCATATCAGGAAGGCCTCAGCCTTAATCTTTTTATTGAGTGGGTCTACTAGGTATAAAAAAAAAAAAATGGGCCATGTACCATACTGTGCGTGCACAGTAAGATTACGACTGTCTTTTAGAAAACTCTTTGCCAGGCCTTCAACAACAGCTTGGTTTTAACCTTCATTTTTTTCAGCCTTTTATTTTTTGTAAAACGCACAGTGAAAATTGGCTACATCTGGGTTCAAGGTTGCCAAAACATGTCACATACAAATTATAGTAATTTAAAGAAAGAAAAACAACAAAACCAAACCTCCTCAAAATGTGCAGCCTTCATTTCTGACATTTAGGATGCGTCAAAATGATTTAGAAATTTATGTGTGAAATGTGGAAAAAGAAGAAAAAATATCACTGGTCCTTGAACACCATTTTGCAATCAGACCAATTCCAGTTTTTGTATTAGGCAAAAATGATACAACTGGGGAGAAAAGCACAGCAGAAGAATACATCCAAGCACATTTATTTTCATGATCTTCGTGTTATCCCACACTGTAAAATTTTTAAGACCTTAATGTACAGCCCTCCCAAATAATTTTTCAATCTGTAGATCTTTAATTTAAAAGAAGGCCTGAGCATTAATAACATAACATAATTCCAACTGGGCAATAAAACAGGAAACAGAATGTAAACCAAATTAATAACTGTTAATTTTTTCAACTAGGAAAAGTGGTGAATTCTTTAGAGGAATTCTTGTTGTTTCTTTTGCTTCTCCCTTTTTATTCAGTCTATCTTTAAACATGGCCAGAAGGCTAAGGCTTGACTTAACACTGAGAGCTTTTTAGACCGTTAAACCAGTGGTTTTGTCAACAATTACAACATCCACAAACACCTCAAATAGTAATGATGGTAGTACATGAAAAGCTGATACAATGGCTGTCTTAAGGTAAGCCAAGAAACTTAAGTATGAGTGGGGGAGGATTATCAGGATCTGGTGCTACCAGAAATGTGAAGGAAGTTGGTTAGTGAGCAAAGGTTGTCAAAGGCTGTGGATGTGAAGAAAACTATATTATGGCAGAATTATAAATGCAGCAGTTTTTAAAATGTGAATAGCAAAACAACCACCTGTTAAATAGTATTGATTTAAATCACAAAAGCTATTGAATTTTCCATAAGCAGCTGGATGTTTTGCTGTCATGTGTTTTCTAAAAGAGAAAGTAAAATGAAACTGTAAGAGACAGAAACTGTAAGAGAAACAGTGTGAAAGAAAGATATGGAGCTCCGATTATCTCTTGGGTAGATATGCCTTTGCAGGATAATTGCTCTTTGGATTGGCTTGCTGCCACTGGAACTTTGTTTGGAAGATAATTTTCTTTGTCCCTTCTCCCCAAACTTTTCCACCCTATTACTCAAAACTGAATAATTATCTTATGACATACTAATTGCCAAGCCGGGTGTCATGGTTTGACTCTGGCCCAATGCCAGTGCCCCCATGAAAATATATTTTCCTCAACTAACTGCTGTGAGATGCAACCAGGAACAGAGCAGAGCAGGCTCAAGCTTAGAAAGAGAGGAAAAACTTTATTAACCTACACTAAAATAAGAGAAACACACAGGAAACAGAATGAAAACCTTCCAAACATTCCTCCTCCTCCCACCCAATTTCCACCAAACCACAGTGAGACAAAACCTTGGAAGCCTGATCAAGTTACCCCCACTCAGATAATCAATTCTCAGTCCATCAGGGGAGAGAGGAGTCTCTCTTGTACCACAGTCCTCCCCATGAAACAGGGTTGAAACCTCCCATGTTTCCATGTCACACATGGCACCGCCCGGAGAAACTCTGCCATCGTGACATCCTCCTTCTGTGTACAGTGCTCTCACCACCGTCCATGGACCGAAACTGCTCACGGTTCTTCAAGGATGCTTTGCCAAGTGCCAAAAAAACAACAGTGTCTCATTTTTGGGACAACAGTCCCCCCCATTTTCTCTTCCTCTATTCAATCCACTCCTTTATATGGTGTTATTACTGCAGGTCACTCTCTTGGCTGAAGCCATCACATCCAACTAAATGCAGTCTCATGTATTACAGGTCACTTGGTTCAGTCTGTGGCTATACAAGAAAAGTCCAGTCAAAAGCCACTCCATCATCTCCTCCCACCTCGGATTTTTCCCATCTTCCTCTAACATCTCAGCTCCCAGACTGTCTCTCTTTTCTCTCCAACCACCAGCCAGGAGGACTAATCTTTCATAAAGTTTCTTTCACCCAGAAAAGGGTTAAAAGTCCGAGCTCCGCTGCCCTCAGGAGACTGAAATCCCATGGCGGCGACTCCCACACTGGGCATCTCCTCCCCCCGCCTCCTCTGCTGGCACAGGCTCTCTCTATCTCTCTCTCTCTCTCTTCCTCTGTGGAGGGAGGGAACAAAAGACATCTCGGTGTTTCTCCACCCCTCCGTCCTGCAGGAGCTGGCCCGGTTCCATTCCCTTCCACCCTCTCTCTCTCTCCGGGGCTCCGGCCTACCTCAGCCTGGGCCTCCATGGCTTCCCCTCCCTCACCCAGCCTGTGGCCAGGCAGGGGAGGAGATGTGCCCTCTCCCATGGCCGAAACAAAAGAAAATGAACTCTGGGAATGCTCTGCTTTAACCCCGTGTGTCCTCAGAGGTGATCCATGTCTTCAGTGGTCACACCAGGTGTCAATATTCAAATCTCACCACTGATTGGTTTGACTATAACTTCCCAAAAAAAACCTCACTTCCTCTCAAACCGATATACCGGACAACTTAATTTTCCAATCTGAAGTCTTCATTACTCTTACTTGCCATTTTTTATTCAGGAAGACTTCCAGGGAACAGTTTTGCTTTTATGAGTAGTCCTCCAGCCCACCAAAGTTTGGAGCTAAGATACATCATGAGATCCCATGTTTTTGCCTGAAGTGCATTTTGCATCCCTTTTTTATCTTCCTGCAGGCTTTGACAGAACAAGGAACCTGATGGTCGTGGAAACAGGGAAAATGAAACAGATCTAAAATAATGTGTGAAGACCTTGCTTGGATACAGCAGATGCCTGCCCTGATGGTAAATAGCAACTGCCTTGAACCAAGCAAGTATAACAGATCCTGCATCTCTCTGATTTCCAAGATTTGTGGAACTGCATGATACCAAAGCCCAAGAAACATGAAATGAAAGTGAGATGATAATATCCTTGAGTAGTGGAGTAGTTAAAGATAGGTTGTAGGTAGTTTTCCCCCTAAATATTATCTCCTCTCTTTTTCTTTTCTTTTTCACTTCTCTTCAGTGGGGCAGACAACAACTGTATGAAGGCAGGTGGCCCCTGTATTCATCCTTTTTTGCCTTTTAAATAGAAATGACATAGCCCACATCCTGCACACTTCCAAGATAAGGTGAGTGAGGTAAGACCTAAAAGCACTGATACATTTTTTAGCTTATATCTGCCTTCATGTTAGCAATTTTGTGCTGTTATGGAGTGATAAAAAGAAACCACAATAAAGCCCCAGTGTGTGGTATAGTTCTAAAGGCTAATTATATTATGTGTGGACGTAGAAACAAAGATCAGACCAACACACACATTTGTCTATCTATGCGTAAATGTGGCTAGCTAAAGATTATGAAGATGGATTCATACTGAATTTCCAGGCACCACTCTAGATGCAGTATAGATTAATCTTTTGTATATGTGTCTGCCAATATGTTATGCTTGTTTATTTTTAAAAGGCTCCATAGTAAATCCTTTTCTGGTTCAGAGAAAATAACTTGGATCCAAGAAAAAAACGAGCCAGCTTACCTGGGATTACTGGAATTCTAACACTGAGAAATTGAGAGAACATCTTGGTAAGGACTACGTTCTGATGACACATTCCCGTGTTTATGGGTGAAGGGTAAAATAGCATCTCTTTTGTGAGCTTTATCCAGCACCAATTACTCACATTTGTCTTTGCAGAGTGTATTCTTAAATAGAGAATATAAGGCCTGAAAGGAAGCATGAAGGATGAATAATTCAAAGAGGAGACTATGCCCTCATTGAGGTAAAATAATATTAAGGAGAGTTTTACCAGATGACACATATGCTTAGGTTTTCATTTGGAATATTATGTTAAATTTTGTTATATAATATTGTATCATCTTGGACAGGTTTTTTTTTGCATTCTATGGAGTTCTTATTTACCTTTGGTTTAAACCCGTGTAGCTCTGTAGATTTCATTGGCGACATTTTACACTCTGTAAATTAAGTTAGCATCCAGCATTTGCTTTCTCTGACCTGCTCAGTTGTTACATTTCCCCCTTTATGAATCTCTGACTGACATATTTACAGCAACAGTACTCACAGCACCACATGTGTATTGTTATTGCGTTGATCTGGGGGAGAGAGGGAGTGGACAGCATTGCAAAGTGCAGCAGCAAAAGCTGCTTATTAAAAGAAAAAAAAAAGCTAATAACTTTTGGGGGAATACTTCAGGATAATGGAGCAAAAGTTTTCACTTCCAAAATGCAATTTTAGGGAAAGAAACTGAAAAACAGATAGTCCATCATTTGTTGTGTACCTTCTCTTCTTGACTCTAAACCAGATCTACCAAATGCAAGATGATCTTCCTAACAGACCTGCTTATAAACTCAGCTGGAAATATGAAATCCATACTGCTCTAATGAGAATCAGTAAGAAATTCAGTGGCTAAAACTTTTACTTTTCCAGTGGAATGTGGCAGTTTGTCACAATTAAAATGTTTCTCAGGAACAGCACTGTTATAACCAATTTTTCAAGCAGATATATTGTCTTGAAAGTAATTTCCAGTGATCAGAAACTCAGGCTCATGCTGGCTACAGTGAGGGCACCCAGTTTCCCAGGGGGTTCCATAGCTTGCCTGGAGAGAACAGGTGGGTTATTCTGCCTGTGAATCCAAGCTCTTTCCTTATTTGTAGCCAGCCAGGTGAGCAGGCTGCTTTTGGTGCTGGTTGGGGAACTATGTTAGACTGTGTAGAGAAATCTTACGTGAAATGTCAGCTTTTGGGTTTTCCTCTTAATTCTAAAGAAATATAAATATGGAAAAAAAAAAAAAGAGTAAGATTAAAAAAAAACAACATTAGATAAATATGAAATTTTTTTTGGTAAATTCTTTGTTTTGTGTTTCATTTACTCTAGGACTTAGGTATAGCAATGGCAGCAGGCAACCAGAATATTACTAGCAAGGTGGCAGTTCACATGAAAGTCCATAATTTCTTCATTTTTTTCCTTCCTCCCAAATTTTTATAATTGTGCTTGATGTTTCAGTATTTTCTAGTTAGGCCTAGTGAGAATGAAAGAGCAGTGGATGCAGACTGATGTTTGGATGTCTGCTGTGTTAAGAGTGTTTCCAGTAATTTGGTGGTGGGTTTTTTAGCAATTAGTTCTTTATCAAGATAGCAAAATCTATCTCTGAGTGACTCAATCCTCAGCTATGTCCTGGTGACCCACCACTTATTTTGCAAACAACTGAGGTACGTTTTACTCCTTTCTTATTTTTGTCACTCAAAAATGGTGTCACTGCATTTAAACAGATACCTTGAACTTTCAGTGGGATGCCTGATACCATCCTCTGAAGTGAAAGAAATTTCTGATACAATTTTGACTACAGGAGGCTTCTTTGGCTACTTGCACAGTTTTGTGAGCTCTGTTATGTGAAGGTTTTAGCTTGAAAATAACCTGTGAACTTTGTTATATGGAGGTTTTAGCTGGGAAATATCCTAGAGACAAGATATTTTTCTGGGTTGGTAAAAGTACTTAAAATCACAGAGGTAATTCTATTATGCTCTACCTTGTTGGTGAAGAAAGCTGGAGATTCTTCCCAGGTCTGGTCTTGGTGGTTCTCTTCTGACATCCTCTCTGCCTGAGCACAGAGCTTTTTTTCCTTTTTTCTGCTTCCCACAGTTTCCAGGACTTGTGCAGATCAGCACTTCTGTGTAACACTTGATGAGATAAAGGACAAATTCTTCCAAACAGGAAAACTCCATGTTTTTCTCATTTAATTTTTGCTAAGTAAAAGTTTACTGAAATTGATTTTATTCAAATGAAGACAAAATAATAATAGAAAAAAAATTACCAAAATACATTGAGGCTTCACGTTATTGCATGATATTTTTCAATGTCACAGGCAAGTCTTCAGTTTGGGATCAATGTATTGATTTATATCTACTGAAGGTCTGGCCTGAATAAAATTAACATGTATATATGCCTGTCAAGAAGCTGTGATCTTTTAAGAAAATCTCTTCTTGTTATGAGGGCTGTAACTGTAGCAGATTCCTAATGTTGCACTTAGAAACCTTGTATTTAAAATGTACTTTAGCACTTAGGCGCCTTCTGTGCAATAAACCAGCTAATCAGGGGAAAAAAATCTGTTTAACATATTGGTGATATAATCCTTGTAAAGCTAACTTCTGTTAGGCAGAGGCTGCTAAGCACACAACAGGCAAGAGAGAAGGGAAAGAGAAAAGTTGGGAAATGTTGCCAAAATGACACTAAATGTTAATGATCCGATCACAAAAATTGTCCTTCAAACTGGAGTGCGTAGTAAATAGCAATGAATAAATGTACTTGTCAGGAAGATTTGATTTGTCTAGCAAATCCTTACTGACATATACACTCATTTACTACTATATAGCCTTTTGAAAATGCCATTCCAGCAGAGCATAAAAAAGGTTATTTAGATTAAGTATAGCAACAAGATGAGCAGCATACTGAGTTCATTGGACTACAGGCACACTCATTTAATACCCAGTGCTCCATTACTCTGAATGAAGCTGTCTCTGAAAAAAAAAACAATAGGAAAGAAACAGCAAATAAAAACAAGCATAATAATTTAAGAACAAAAATATGAGTTTCAGTGTAATGCTGTGTACCACCACTATCTACATTCAGCCCCTGTATAATAGTGCTGGAAAAGGCATAACCATATCAGATGGTGCAAAAACCATCACCACCCTGTCCCTCCCCCGCTTCCTGACAGCAAAATTGTGACAACCAAAAATTCATCTTCATAAGCACCATTTGAAAATACCTCATAGTGAAAGGAAAAGAAAGAGTCAAATCCAGCTTTACATGGCACCCTTAGGCCTACCTTTCTCATTCAGGGGAATTACATGAGACAGCCACATTCTGCACTCAGCTGCACTCTGGCTTTATTGAAAGGATCATTAGGTGGCAAAAAAGTAGTCTCACTCTTTGATTGATTAAAGCAATGCTAACATCTCATGATATACCATTGGCTTGAGATTTAATGCCCACCTAACAGCTTGTATTTTTTCCACTCCTTCTTTTAACTTTATTGCCATCTCAAGTCAACTTAGGTCGTCCTATATACAGTTTCTGCTGTTATAAGTTAACAGCTTCACATCCTCTTCCTTCAGCCCAGGCTTTTGTCAGGGCCAGCTCAAGCATGACAGTCAGATCAATCTTTATTATGATTGCTTCCTTGCATGCAGACAGTGCAGGTCTGCCATAGGAAAAACAAGGAACATCGAACTAAATCCAAAACAGAATCCAAGGAATGCAAGTGTGTGTAGACACCTGCACACACACTTTCACATATGTGTGTATGCACAAAGACATACAGCTGTAATATAAAGTATCAGCACTTTCACATTTTTGAGCACTAGAGTTGCATTATTGTGATGAAAAACATGTGCAGAATTATAGCATGGCAGCATGTAAGGACTATGCCAGGGGTTTTCGTTATTACGCTTTATACCAACTAGTATATAGTGTAAGGATACTTTATTGTGTTCCTTTCCTGGAAGTCTGATCACAGTCTTCATTTCTCCAGTGTATGTAGAACAAAGAGAAAGAAAAAAGGGTACTGCACTGAACCATATTAGTTGATAAATAACACAAGATCCTTTTACTCAGGCCCCAAAACAAGATCTCTTCTCCCATCCACAAGACTGCAGGAAGAAAGTTTGAAGCTGCTTAGATTATATGGCCCTGAATACATTTTCTGTCCTACTCTGCCCAGCAGAATTCAAAGGTGCATATTAAGGGCCCGCCTTTCTGCCCAGGCAAACTAAGCATCAGTTCATGCTCCAAGACTTCCAGAACACACAAGAAATTGCAACTGCATTATCTGTCTGTCTAGAAGAGAAGTGTAATTGTTTGAGCAGAATGTATTTTTCAGTTCGCTCATCACTATCTCTTGCCTGAACAGTGGAAAACAAAGAACAATTTTCTACTTCCACCTTCACAAAAAGCAATTAGTGAAATTATTACAGGGGGTTAAAAAGGATTCCTTAGAGGTTTTTTCCATTTTTTAAATCCAGATTTGCCTTCTCTTCTCTTCTCTTTTCTTTTCTCTTCTCTTCTCTTCTCTTCTCTTCTCTTCTCTTCTCTTCTCTTCTCTTCTCTTCTCTTCTCTTCTCTTCTCTTCTCTTCTCTTCTCTTCTCTTCTCTTCTCTTCNCTTTTCTTCTCGCTTTTTTTTTTTTTTTTGTAGAAGAAACAGTGCTGTGATGCTTGTGGCAGAGTAGAATAAGCAGATCAGTTGAGAAAGCAGGAGATGTAGAGAGGAGAGGAGGAACAGAGGGACATGCTCTTCCTCCAGCTTCCTTTCCCTAGATCTTTCTCTGCTGTCATTCTAAAAATGAGGACCAAGTTAATTGGCTTTTGCTCCTGTGAAGCCTTGAATTGGTACCATGTTGTGGCAGTAGAACAACATGCACATAATCTCCAACCTACTTTTAAAAGTTTAGTGTGTCTGTAGTTTACCTGCTCATGCATCCCCTATACAATTTATTGAAAAATAAGGGGACTTCTTTTCTGTAGGACTTCTATTTATCTCTTTTTTTTTTTTCTTTCTTTTTTTTTTNTGGGTTTTCTTTTTTTTTTTTTTTTTTTTTTTTTTTTTTTTTTTTTTTTTTTTTTTTTAACTGTATTTGGGACCTGTTATATAGAGAAAATGATGAAAACTCGAAATCTGTTAATTATTTGGTTGGGGGTTTTTTTGAAGGCTTAATGAAACTTTTTCATTGAAACATTCTTTTTATTCAAAACGTCATTTCTGTGAAAAAGGAAAAAAAAAACAGTTTCACACAAAAAATACTTTGACTAGTTACATTCGTAAACAAAGACTCATAGAAACCTCTTTTATCTTGTGCATTAAATGCCAACCTAGGTATGCTGAGATAAAGCATTTCCTGGGTATCTGGGTATGTGTACAGGGGCATATACATAAAATCACAAAACCACAGAATATGCTGAGTTGGAAGGGACCCATCAGGACCATCAAGTCCAACTTCTAGCCATGCACAGGACACCCCAAGAATCACACATGTACCTTAGAGCTTTGTCCAAAGGCTTCTTGAATGGGGTCAGTCTTGGGGTGGTGAGCACTTGCCTGGGGAGCCTGTTCCAGTGCCCAGCAACTCTGTGGGTGAAGAACCTTTCCCTGATATCCAACCTACACCTTCCCTGACTCAGCTTCAGACCATTCCCTAAGGTCCTTTCACGGGTCATGAGAGTGAAGAGATCAATACTTGCCCCTCCTCCTCCCCTCATGAGCATGCTGAAGACCATAATGAGGCCTCCCCTGAGTCTCCTCCAGGCTGAACAAACCAAGTGATTTCAGCCAATCCTCATAAGCCTTCCCCTCCAGACCTTCTCCTCTCTTCCCATCTTCATGGCCCTCCTTCGGACATGCTCTAATAGCTTAATGTCATTTTTATATTTTGGTGCCCAAAACTACACGCAATATTCAAGCTGAGGCCACACCAGTACAAAGCAGAGTGGGACAATCACCTCCCTCCACTGGCTGGCAATGTCTCTGTGATACTAAACAAGCCAGAGCAGTACTTCTGCCTCCATCTGTATCTCTTTCTTCTCTCCTTCTCTGTTCACAGCAGTATATTTTTCTTGGGTGCTTCACTGTAAATCTAAATTATGTGCTTATGTGCAGCAAAGCACTCTATGTTCACAGTCTGAGCTTAATTGAAGGAATGGAGTTTAGCTGAGTACTCTTAATATGAAACTTCCTGAAGACCCAAATGCAATTTATTTTGGACTAACAAAGTTACTCAGGATTCTCCCTTTGCAAAGACTAAAATGTCAAGTGACACCTTTATCGTAAGCCCACTTCCAGCCTGAGCAAGAGAGGGACAGTTAACAGGCAGATCCAAAGCCTGCTGAGAAAAATAAGAGCTTTTGCACTTTTCAGAACCAGTAGGACCTGGCCAATAACTGAAGGACTGAATTTGGGTTCCCTTCTTATCACCTTCATGCAGAACTATGAATCACCATTTCAGTGTCTTTCTTCAACCCAAAACAGTTGTTATTGGAAGACTATATACAGCAATAAAGAACCCTGTCCTCAAATAACCGACATCAATAAATAACTCACTTATAATAAAAATGATAGAAAAGGTTTTGCACTTCTACTGCCCATTGTGAGAATATAAAACACAAAATCTTATTAAATTATTAAGCAGAAACCGATGCTTTTCAATTCCCTGTTTAGTACTCACAGTATGATGCAAAAGCCTTATTTCCCTTTAATTGGCTTATCTATAAAAATGATAATTTTCAGACAGTTGGTAGTAAAATCCCTCAGGACTTCAGGAAGCATAATTCCCTTTTTAAAATTCTTTACATTTATTAATGAACTTGAAAAATAACACTTAAAATTGCTCGGTAGGTTTTCCCTCCTGTGCATTGTACTCTCTACAGACTTCAGTGGTGAACTTCAGGCAGTTCTTCCTAATTTTTACCTCCAAGCTATGTTTCCCAAGTGCTAACCTGGATAATCACTGTTAAATTCTGCCCATTAAATGTTTTTGAGAAGATGGAAAGTTGCATATAAGATGTATTTCACCAAGGCCAAGACATGGGAGGGGAATGGTAAGATGTGGGCAAAAAGATGTGTTCATCCTGACTTTCATCACAGTGCTTTTCAAGTCTGCATTTTCTTGTTTTCATACTAAAAGAGAACAATTGTATTAATTTCAGTCTTTTCAACCCAGTTTACATCAAGGGAAATGGGAAGGTTAAAAAACAGATTCTCTTGCAACTCTTATCTACCAAGATTGCCTTTTTTTGTTTTGTCATCTCTACAAGATCCAGAATTAGGGTTCTAGACCTGTCATTAGATTCTTCAGTATTACTGCAATGCAAATGAAAGATATTAACAATCACTGGAAAGGCACAAGCTGGTCACATGTTCTACAAATGATGTAATATTTTGAATATTTTGTTATCTTACGTATAATTTCCTCAAGTTTGACCACCAAAAGAAGTAATGCTAACATTTTAGCATAAATATCAGTCCACCACTTCAATTTTTGCTTTCTCATTAAAGACTGGGGACGTCAACTCAGCTGAGATGCTTATCATTTGAAAAGTGATCAAAGACTTTTTGTAGGCCCTAAAGCTGAAGTGAAGATATTGCTTATTTGTTCTCTACCTACTTAAGAAATTTATTTGGTAGACTTGAAACAAAAGCTGCTGTGTGGTTACTAATAGTTCCTTACTATATGCCAGCAGATTATGAGTGTATGGTGACTTGGAAGACCAGCATCCTTCATTTTGAGCAAATAAGATCAGAAAATGTTGCCCAAGCATTATCATAGAAAATCTTACCTTCTCAAACATCCTTTTATCACTTTTCAGGAGCAGAAGGCAGAACACTAAATGTGTACATGCTTCATAGGAAATTTTCCATTAGAGTAAGGTGGGATTTCTAACATTGACTGGGATGAACATTATCGAGGGAGAATTAACTACCGCCTGGCAGAGAGACTTAGCTCAGTGAAGACTGTGGTGAAGATTTGGAAGTGCTGGCAGGTGACAAGGGGATGTGGTAGGCTGGGACATGAGCGCACCAGAATGAAGGTGACAGTAGCTGTGTAAATTTTGCAGTTAAACTGTATTTTTTTTTGCAAATGTGGCGTAAAGGGATAAAGTAGCACTAGTTAGGGATCACTCCTGCACATGAGGCAAGAGGGTTGGAACTAGTTGATTTTTAAGGTCCCTTCCAACCCAAACCATTTTGATTCCAATGTGCTATATCCAGATGAAATGGTGGTTACCATTTCTAGCTTGGATGATCCCTCCTTCCCTCTTGAGTCTCGTGAAAAAAACCCTCTCCAAGCTGCAGACAGTCCAAATAGGTAAAGGGGGGAAAGAAAGAGGAGGAAGGGAACTGCAAGATATTCATGCAGTGAGCAGAATGCGAGCCCTTCATCTCAGAAGGATAAGTTTCTTAACATTAATTTTACAGATCTGCTCTTACTTTCCTTAGAAGAACACTCATTCACTTTGCTATGTTGGATATGGAGATTAATTTCTAATTGAATTGGGATCACTTGGTAAAAGACAAGCCAGTCATCATATCTGCATTTGGGGGAGAGGTGAAATATGACAGAGATGTGAGTTGGCCTTACTGGCTTAATTAGCCAACACTTTGAAGAAAGAATGCAAAAGTAAAGGGGAAAAAAAGCCTTTTACATGCAATTAATTCTGTCAAAATAAATAAAGAGCAACATAACTGTAGTAAATAGAATTATAAGCCAGGAAATTCAAAGGAAGAATAATTCTCAGGTTGTTTTAACAACCTGTATTTATGGTTTGTGGCTGTAAAAATAATACAAATCTGTAAATTTCTGCTTTTTCTCTGATGTATCAATGGAAAGATATTTAGAAACATATCAGGAATGTAAAGTACAACAGTGTTCTATTTTGTTATTGTAATTAATTTTATTTTCTTAGTAAATTAAAATACAAAATTCCCATATTTTGACAACTTATATTTTCCTATTGCCTTCATTGCTAAGGTGTTGTGGGGGTTTTGTTTGCTTGTTTGGTTTTTGGTGTTTTGCCTTTTTTTTTTTTTTAAATCTATAATTTCTTTTTTATTCATGTCATATTATCCTTAGGCCCAATACAAAAGTCTGCTGTGTATCCTACCAAGCAGGTCAAAACTGCAGAAGACTTCTAAATTTTATATCTAAATCTAGAATGAAAATGTTTTTTATATATAGGAAGATACTTCTAAATCATGAAGAGCTTTATTGGAAAACAGCAAAAATTACCATTTTTAGATTGGGAAATTGAAGCAAGATAGAAAACAGTGATGCTGGGGTAATCAAAGCATCTGTTTTTTAAAGTTTGAATACTTTCCCTACTTAATCATACTGATAAATAAATGAGAGCTTATTAACCTCTTTGCGTTGCCACTCTTGCATGATCATTTGCTCTGTGAATTCTATTAAGCAACATGTAAGACAGAGCAAACGAAAATCCCTCAGGTCTACGCCAGCCGGGATCCAGCACAGAGTTTGAACTATTACCAGCAGCACTGTGAGCAAATCATCTATGCCAACAAATCTGGGTGCCTGGGTGTATCATTTTTATGCTTCCTCACTGACTGAATGATCATGTTAGTATTGCAAGCATAAATACTATCCTTCACTTTTGCCAATATACTGCCAATGCTCATCAAGCTTGAACACAGAATAAGGTGGAAACAAAGCAAAACTGATTTTATTTAAAATGTGGGCAAATATTTGCAGAAACTATTTTGCATTATTTTTCTCCTCTGTTCAGCATTCACAGTTCCCAGTGGTATGACGAGAGCTTGAAATACAGAATGTCTCCCAGAGGTGCTCAGCAATTTGCAAGAACAGCCCCACAGCTAATATCTTTTTGGTTCAACAGCTTCAAAATAAATGAAAATATTTCTGGTTTCTACTGGTACTGATAAAGACTGAATAGATAGGAGCTATTTGAGCAACTTATTAGGAGGGCCTGTCTTACTCAGTTTTCTTTCTTTTAGGACAAGTTCATCAAGGCAGTCTTTCAATGTGTGATTTCTTTTCAGGACAAATTCATCAGGCAGTGTTTTAATGATTGGCATAACTGTATATTAACCAATAGAAAAAAAAAAAGAAATAAACAAAGGACACTAAATAATCTCCTTGTAACCTGATTAACTGTGAAAATTTTCTGTATAAACTGAAACTCAGCTATGTCTAGTACACAGACCATCAACTGTGTAGGGAGGAGTACTTCCATTGCAAAAAAAAGGGTTGTATATTCCAAGGTTCTTGCAACCATTGGCTGGTGGGCTAAATGTTTAATTGAATATATTACAGGAAATGGACAAGATTCAACTATGAAGAAAACTTTATTTTATCAATATTTTCAGAAATTTGTGAGGACAAGACTGGATAGTTAAATTCAGGCATTTTGGTATGATTTTATACTGAATATGCAAAGGATCATAGGCTATGACTATAAAGAATTGGAGGACATTCCACAAATAATTAGTCTCTATGACTCATAGCTATCATGAGAATGAAGGCATCAAGATGATGCAAGTGTTACTGCAATACTGAGAAAACAAATTCTAGACACATGCTAAGGGGAAAAAAAAAATTAAGGATATCATAGCAGTGCGATTACTATTTTTAGTTTTCCAGAACTTTTTGTATCCCCTACAGTTCTTTTTCCCTTTCATTTAATACAAAATCTGTAGGAATAAGATACCAGATGTCACAGTTTTGAAGTTTTCCTTAGAAAAGAGTTGATTTCTGCACAAAATCAAGCCTCAGTGTAATGTTTCTCTAAACACACCCCAAACTTCTTGTGGTTGAGCAGGTCTGGAAAGCTGAAGTTAAATGTAATGTGCAAAGAATGGGATAAAGGCTTTAGCCAGGGTTTACTTACTGAATACTCATGAAAACTCAAAGTGCCCTTGTGTTTGCTATCAGAATTTGCCCAATATATTTTTCCTGCTTTTGTTTGTTTGTCTCCATTAGGTTTCTGATTAAAAGATTGATGTTGATATTAAGTCTGCAGTATTCAACTTTTACATGTTGGTAAGATATGACTGATCAGATAAATTACACATTTTTCAATTTCTCTGGTGCAATGAGTCACTTCTTATAAACACTTGCAAACAAATTTATTATTGTTTATTTAAATTACCAATTGACAAATAAATTCTAACTATAAGCACATGAAATTGCTTTTTTTTTAAATTGTGGAGAGCTAGCTCTCTATTTTCAGGCCTGCAAGTACTAAAAGTGCAGTTTTCCCATTGCAGAACAGGACTCTGTTTTACTGATGTTTTTTGCCTTTGGTGTAAATTCCCAAATCCGGGTGCGGAGGCCTGAAGTATCACAACAATATTTTTCTTCACAACCCTTGCAATATCCTCAAAATTCTCCAAAGCCTATTAACAGAATCCTTAATTTTGACCTACTCAAGAATTAATCCAGCTATTAAAATTGCTAAAATACTTGTCTGTTTAATAAAGCACTCTTGAGGTTAATAATCTGCAAATCTGACCTACTCATCATTACTATTACTGCTATTTTTACTAAGTTTGCAGAGTCTATTTCCTATTTCCAGAGGTGGAATTTGGTAATATTTTATTTACAATACAGATGCTTAAACAAGCTTGTCTACAGAAATGCATCCTGTATCTATTTAAGAATAATGTTCAGAGCATTGTGACACATGTAAACTTTTCTAGAATATAATATAAGTTATAAAAACCAGATTATCTGCAGAAAAATGGCTCCCAGAGGGAAGTAGAAATAGCACAGCTTGAAATGCCTTGTGCTTTGTAATGTCCTTAGCCACCAGCAAGGCAAGTGTCCTGTGTAAAAGACAAATGCCTGACTTCATAGTGTATGCAAGGATGTAGCTCAGGAGGGTTTGCTGGATAAATATGAAAGCACAAGTGGGAGCTTGTTCTTCTCTCACAGCACTCCTAATGGCACAGGACAGCGGGGGAATAATCCTGACTGGGATCTGGATAAATAAGAGCAATGATTTATGTTTTGCTTAAACCCATAACTTGAGGGTAGGAGCGGGGAGGGAAAGAGACACCATGCTTTACTCAGAGGAAATCAGTACAAATTTTTCCTACAAAAATCAGATTTTACTCTCAAGTTTATAGAACTGAGGCCAATAGGGAATTCTACCAAAGGCATTGTAAAGGTTTCCCTGGGGGGGAATCCCTTAAAATTTTTTTTTTTTTTTTTTTTTTTTGTCATCCTTTCTCTATTCTCAATTTATTCTGTTGGGATCAGGCATAAATAGTAAAACTAGGCACCTGTTCAATTATACTGAAGGACATTAAAGAAAAATATTCAGTTATTATTTATAATCTGTTGAACCAAGTTTAGTCAATGACTTGCCAGCAAAGTTTGACTTGGCCCACTTAGAAGCTACAGACTGCCTACAGTAGCCTAACTGGATAAGTGCTAACTTAACTTTAAATCTTTATTCGCTTTCATCAGTAAACAATAAAAACTTCATAAAAGCAACGTGCTCTGCACAGATGTAAATCAGTAGGAAAGTTTCAGGTCAAAACAGGGTAAGGGCTTTCTCACATGGTAGCATGTTGCTTATCCTCTAAGACAGTCAAAACCTCTATTATTGCAGTGGCATTAGCACCAATGCTCCATCATTAATTTTTTTTTCTGCTTACTTAAAATTCCATTCCCGATAAATATGTTTTATATCAATATGAGAATTTTCTAGGGTATAGAGTATCTTGGGAATCCATTGAGGGTAAATACTGGTAGATCAGTCTTTAAGAGGTCTTGTTCTGCTTGTGCATGAGAAAGAGAGTGAGAGAATGTGTTTGTTGTATACAACTATATCCACATAGAGATGTAGGGCTTGGTTTGTTGCTGCTTTGCCCTTTGCATATTTTTTTTTGTGCCAGGGACAAGATATACAGTCTACTAAATGCTACCAATTCAGAAAACTAATGTTTTACATACTTCCCTGGTACAGGTTCTTATGAGCTCCAAAACAGTTGTGACTCCAGTCTATTACAGGCATGACAGTAGCTTTGCTGCCATGAACTAGGCTGAACAGCAGTGAAGTGTTGTGAATACCTAGGATGAAGGACATAACAAATTCCCGCTATTATTACAAGAAAAACAGGAGAAAAGCTACTGCCAACAAAACGCAAACAAATGAACCCAATAATATATTTTATAGTTGAGGCAAAAATAAAGCTTTAGGAATTTTTTCTGGGGAAATTGAAATACGTGTGACCCAATATTCTCACACAGCAAAAGACGAACATTCTCTGTAATGACTGTAGCCCAGCCTTCCAAACAGGATCTCCAGCTTTACAAGGTTCAAGTTAAATGTCTTTACTAATTACATCAAGTTAGGGCCAATTTAATAACTTTAATATTGAAATGATAGGATGAGCAAGAAAGAGCACATCGAGCTGTTTTTCTTTATTTCAGCATTTTATAGAGTAATTCCACCTTTGCGTATGGAAAAATTTCAATATAACAGAAAAAGCTGTGCAGATTGCATGGCTGTTACTGGTTGGGTAAAATGAAGGAACTTAATAGAAGCAAATCCTTATGATGGGGCTAAATAAATATGTAAAATTTAAGACATTTAAGACTCTAGATAGATGGAAGAAATCTCTGGTTTTCAATGAAGGAAGATAGTATCAGTCATGAAAGGTCTTTTTCACCACTCCTGCTTGGTTCAATAATAAGAGGGATGGACTTACAGACTGATGTTTTGAAAATTTACCTCTGCAGTGTTTAATTAAAATGTATAAAGTTATGTAATTAAGACATTTGGTAGTGTAAAGGACATATCTGTGACATGCAGCAATGTAAACTTTTTCCATTGCATGAGTACATGAAAAAAAAAAAAAGTATTTGCAAATGCTGAGTTTCTTTAACATGTCTATACTCAGTGACTTCTCATAATCTTAGATTTTAGTTTATTTCCTTTAAAGGCAACATTGCCAGTTTAGGTAATGTTCAATGGGTTTGTATAAAGAAAAGTTTGTATAAAGATTAAGATGTCTCAAAGTCACAAGTTTGCAGGGATAAAGGTAGAAAGGAATAAAAAGAAACAATGGCTAAACAGAGTAGACAAAAGCATAAAAAGATGACAGGTGAGCAG
This sequence comes from Promerops cafer, assembly GCA_013398275.1. NCBI lineage: Eukaryota > Metazoa > Chordata > Aves > Passeriformes > Nectariniidae > Promerops > Promerops cafer. The sequence continues at coordinate 1,707,087 of VZSE01003443.1, read as the reverse complement.
AAGAGAGAAAGGTTACCGAAAGGCTAACTTTGGAAAGGAAAAAACTTTGTTTAAACTTACTGTGAGTCTCAGTGTCCAGCTGAATAACATCACTTACATTAAGCATACAAAGGAACAGTGCTAAATGTGAACTTCTTTCACAGTATAAACTTTGAGTAGTGTTTTGCTTTGTTATTGTAACGGGTAAAATGAATGGATATCTCCACTTCTACAAGCTTTACTCTCTACCAGATTATGCAGAACTTCATCTGTACAAGTCTGTCCCATACTGTACATCAGGGAGGTTTGCACTCATGGTTTGAGTTGTGCTAGAACAAAGAAAATTAATAGCTATTTAATTAGTCATATAATTTATAGGGGTCAGTACTTTGTCCCAAATTTAAATATTATAATTGGAAATTTTAGATCTATTTCTTTTCTGTTCTATTTAGTCTGTCTCTGAATTGAGAAAATCAGTACTCCTGTGGAGGGTCAAACAGTTTTCACTATGCCCAGGGGTGGCTCAAAATTATCATGGAAGTTACAAAATTAATGGCAGGTGTTCCTCTTATTATTCTAATAATCAGAATGAATATTTTAATTTTCCAGTTTTAGTATTACGTTCTCCAATATGCCAAAATTTAATGCTTCACTTAAGTTTTTTCATGTTGTTTTTTGTTGTGTTATTTCTTTAGACTTTCTGGGGAGAATTGGAATTGAACTTAGCAAAGAATGAAACAAGCCCATACTTACACTTATTGAAAAAAAAATGTATCAAAAATTAAGAGTGAGAATTCTTGGAAGACCTTACAGGCTTTAGTTATCTATTATAAATTGAAAAGGAGATGAGTGCCAAAGACTCTCAGACTCCCTTAAGAACTCACCTTCTAAAATCCTCTTGAAGGCAAGAAAAATGTCAATGTCCAACTCCTTTGCCACAGAGCTAAGCAGATCTGATAGTTAACTTCATGCCCATCACAAGCAATACTTTTCACTTCTTTATGAAAGAAACATTGGAGAAAAATAAAGATGATATAGGACTCTTTGGAGAAAATTTTGCCAAAAACAGCTGTGAACTGGGGACTGTTTATTTATGAATAGGCACAGGATGTTTCAAATATTTTGTAAAGTGTGGAAAATTATATAGTGATTACAGTGATTACAATTTATAACAGAACTTAAAATGAGGAGCAGGAGTTGGAATGAGGAGAACTATCTGTGGTGGGGCAGATAAGGAAACCCTTCCATGAGTTTCCACTTTCCCCTATCAGATGCATATTTCTGGAATCACTTCTCTGGACTGTGTAGCTAAAGAGCCTTTGCAATATGGAGACCTGTCAAGAGCAATGCATTGGCTGACTTATTTGGCAGAAACGTCTTGCTGGTTTTTTGCCAAAACTTGCACAGACAGTTTTTCTGAATATATGTACTCCTTATTTTCAGAGTTAAATGCTTAAGTCTTTTAAAAAATTATTGTAATCAATGGAGGACTTTTCTTTTACTTCAACCAACTTAGGATCAGGAAAGAAAAATGAAATCAAGAGTTTTCTTCTCCTAAACCCCAGAAGTCAGTTGTACTAAAATTGGAATTAATTCAGCTTCCTCTAGTTTAGAAATGTATTTGTGTGTTTTTCTTTCCATCACACACTTCAATGTTATCATGAGACTTGTTAGCATATACAAGGAGACAAAATACCTGGCAAATGTGGCAGAAAAAAAGTGTATTTTTTTTTAAGCATTGGCTTATTGATACAGGTGAAACTGGGCACAGATTTACCTTCAAATGAGCCACCCAGAAGACATATTAATTGGAACCACAAATTTAAGTGAGCAATATAAAATACATGCTGTGAGCCAAACCTGAATTCATAATAGGAGCTCTTTTCACTGCAGAAACTGGAATCTAAGAGTGAAGCCAATTCTGTAAGAGAACTTAAATTTATTTTATTGCTCACAGCTATCAAACTCTCAGTTCATGTAAAGCATTGCAATTTCAAAAATTTTACTGGAGCTATGCAGTCTATACTACCCAAAGATCTCACTTAGAAGTGTATCTGGTAAAGGCAGCACAGATTCAAAGTACTGAGTATGCTGATAAATAACTGCAAGAAAGTTACTAGTAATTAATTCAGGATACTGAATGCACCCAAACACCATAGCTTCCTAGAGAATCCTAGAAAACCAGAAAGTTCTCCTTTTGCCTGTTGCTGTATCTGTAGGGACAGAGGCTTGTTGTGATTCATTTCTGAAGGTGGTTCAACCCATGTCTTAGAGATATATCTTAGGTGATCTGCTGTCAGGGTTAGGCTTGTACCCCTTCAAAGGATATGATGTTCTGTAAATAATATGTCTTTGGTAGCCATTGTTGTGGTTACTGTTGTCAGGAGAGTGAATAAAACTGACAAGTAGAAGGAGCTCATCCTCCTCAAAGAATTGACTGTCAGAACCCTCTCATGCACCTTGTTCCTGCCCTTTGCCTTGGGCACGGCCATCTCAGTTCTCGTGATTAGTCTGTTGGCAGGCAAGAATTGCAGTATCAGTTCTACTCCTGATAGGTGGAAACAAACAGAGTGGGGTTTTCAGCACGCAGTAACATAACTTAATCTCACAGTGAGATCCCAATCTGGCCTTCAGCACCTGCATCTTGCCAGAAGACTCAGAGAGGCAGCATTAACCAGGCCCTTTTCCAGATAGAATTTATGTAGAATAGGGAAAACTGTTCTGAATGGAAGTTCAGGAAAGTTGTCTGAATTTTTCCTTAGTGCCCCACTCAGAAAAAAAAAAACAAAGCAGGCTCAGTAAGCCTTATAATGCATTACTAAATGAGGCCCCATCTGGTTGTTCAAGTGAAGTGTAAGTTTTCATCCCAGACAGATTCCCCAGTGTGCTGGGGATGGCTGCACCACAAGCTATCCTGCTAGGTGATGCAACAGCAATGGAATATGCACAATAATAAAAATGCAAAGTAAATATATCTCACAAAGTAATTAGCTGAAGGTATATGTAATGAAGACTCAGCAGATATTCACAGTGTACTACAGCTGTGCCCTGTGAGGATTTTTAGCCACATTTAGAGCCATGACTATGCTATTACTGCTATGTATGAGGACTCTATAGTTTAAAAGCAGTGTTTTGTGTTTTATAATTTTAAATAAAGTTTGCTTAGGGGATGGCAAGAAAGGAATAAGCTGTTTTGCTGTATTAAGGCACAATATTTGGATCTATAGAATTCCTCTATAAAGCCACTTCAGTTGTTTCATTCATAGGAAAATAATCTGGTTTTGACTCTGATACCTCACTATACCCAAAACCACTTAGAAATTAGTGGCTAGGATCTCTTGCTATTTGTCTTTTTAACTGACAGTGCAATGCTGCCCCATTCAGTTTTGAAAACATCTGTCACTTTTTTTTTTTAAATGTATTCTTTTTTCCTTACACCACATTTGTTTTAAAGCTAAATGATTTGACAAGAAGTCTGTACCACTGGGAGCTTTAGTACTGACTTCAAGGGGAACACAGCTGAGATCTGTATAGATCTTTACCTTGGCTTGAATAGACTTTAGATGAGTGCCTCTGGTTTCATGTTATACTCAGCTGTCAGTCTTGAGTTAAAATGAAAAAATGCAGCTCCCTCAGGTGAAAAAAACAGAATCATGTTTTTCTTGCATCTTCACTATACTCATGGACAATGCCTAGTTGATACATCTTTGTGTGTTTCTTGTAAATGAAAGCCATAGCATTTCAAAAGCAGCCCTTCCATAACCTTGAACTTTTATATGACTTACCACGTTATCAAAACTCTTGTGTCTTAAATTATGATGAGCTGTAGAACTTCACAGGAGTTGTGCCTTTGCATGTCTTGGCATTTCTTTGCATGTATAAAGAAAATTTATGTGAGTGGGTTTTTAAGAAGGTTCCTTAGTTGCGTATAACTTTCCACTCCATAATTCTATTTCTCCTCTTCCTTGGAGAGGAAGGGCATATTTTGCAATTATCACAAGAGCCTCATGAATTGTCTAGATCTACTTAAGTATTCCACCCCTTGAGGTCAGCAATAAACTTGAAATATAACTCACGTGATATATTTCAGCATTTTATAAGAAAATATTTAACATTTCAGGTTGAAAAAGAAACCAAAACTTTTCCTTAGACAGTGAAGGATTTTTCTTGCACTTCTTTTTCTGCAGAAATTAGATAATGTTCCCACATACATACTATACATAAATATATATTTAATAAAAAGCCCTCCAAACTTTCTTGGAGAAACAGTGTTTACAAATTGATTTCAGTTAAAAGTAATAAAGGCAATTAAGCAGCAAAGAGTTCTGAGATTAATTTCAAAAACTTCAGCTAGTTTCCTAAGAGTTAGGGGCATTATAGGTATTCATCTCTTAAGCATTTTTTTGTCTTTGTTTCAGGATAGAGAATACCTGAGCATAACAGGTACAGTTGATCTAATTTTAACTGTCTTAAAAAGTCAAAGGTAAGAAATAGTCATGCACAACTCTCCACTATAGTATTACTTAGACAATTTAAGTCAATCTTTTATGGTTATTGAGATGTGTACAATTTGTTTATTGAGTTTTATATTTTCATCTTTCTAAAGATATTCTGACTCCTTACGTTTGTAACTTACAACATGACAGCCCAGGTTCATTCGATTTGTTGGCTGAATTATGTTTCAGGAGATTCTCAGTATTTCTGTCAAGTTGGCGCTTGATAAGGGTTAAAAACAAAATAACAAACTTGAAAAATCAGCTCTTGACTGCAACAATCCAGTTCAATTTGCAGCATCTGGAAAGAAAATCAAATCCTTCCTGGGTAGAATTAGCACAGCAATAATGAGCATAACAGCAAAGCATAATGCATAATAAGACATGTTTTGGTCTTGTGTCATTGAACATTATCTCCACTTCAAAGGTAATGTGTAAGTAACAGTATCTTTTCCCACATATCTCTAACCTTTAAAAAGTGCACATGTAACTTTAGGTTTTCCCTGCCCTTCTGGTTACTGAAATCTCTGGTAATAGAGACTATGAAATCCAAGATATGGCAAGTTTCCATCTAAAACCTAACGGCACCAAAAGTTAAAAGTTGCTTCAGAAATGCTGCCTCTGTTCATATCTGTTTCTTTCAATGACAACACTGCCGGGGCGACATTAGCCTCTCATTCTTTTCCATTGGTATCCATCAGGTAAAGGACATTCTGACTGGACTGCTGCTGGCATTTAATGTATGACCAAGATGCCATCTTTCTGGGGAGGGAATACTTGGTTCAACTTTTAAAACCACAAAGAACTCCTTAAAGTGAACTTCACATTGATCTTTTGTTTAGATCATCCCAGATACTATGGATCCCTTCCATGGATAATTCAAACATTCAAATTCCTATGTCATAAAACTTCAAATCCATGCCTTCTATCTCAAAATAACACAGCAGAAAATTAATATCAAAATCTGGCCTAATCCCTTTCATTTTTTTAAATGAAAGAGGACAGTCTGTGCAATCTCCAGAGGTATGCTATAGGCAGAATGTCCAGATGGATGCAAAATAGTAGACAAAAGTCAGTGACTTATGAATAGTTTCATTCATTAGTCTACAAACACCTTAAAAATAATAAAGACAAACAATTTTCATGGCTGGAGAAACTGAAGTCTGAATGCTTTACTCACTGATACAGTAAAGGAGAGATCCAGGCCTAGAAACAAACCAAAGATGGACTTAAATAGCGTCTTGGGTCTGAAGTAGCAAACATGGAAAATAGTAAATGTAACAGGCTGTAAGATATCTATTTAGCTTACTGTCTTTTGCTTAGATGTTATGACAGGACAGATTATTTCACATAGTCTTATTTAGCTGACAGAATCTCGTAAAAGAATTTTGAGTTACCATGGTCTTGTGTCATAGTCTGTCTGTGCGTTTTGTAATTCCTGTATCTTGTTAGACTTGTTTCTGTTGCATCCACTACAGAGTATCCAGTGCAGGGGTGAATTGCAGCCCCACAAGCCATTCCTCAGAATCTCCCCTTGTGCTTTTCCCTTCCAACAGTCAGCACAGTCCATTACTGAGAGGACAGACCTGTTAATCTGCTGTGAAGCAAAATAGGAACCTAAATACTAGGTAGCAGGCTAATGAAATAAGGAGAAACACAAGAAACTGAGGTGAACTGAAATAAGTTTTTTTCAGCCAATACCTAGATTTGACCAGAAAAAATGAGCTCTGAGAAAAAGGTTCAAGTCTATGGCTTAATTACTGCTGTGATTTCATGGTAGATTAGATTAAACATCTATGTGGAATTATATGCTGTATTATCAGAAAAGATCAACAGCCACCTGTTTCAAATGGTGCTGACTCTAAAGAAGTGACCTTGACAGTGGCAACTGGTACACAGTTCTGCCAGACTGCACAAGATGCTCTCCTAAGGATCCAAATCTTCCAGATTGCCTTAAGTTTATTTCAGATATGACTCAGTCTCAAAGTAATTTGAAAACAGTTTAGTGATTTTGGAATAAATTAGCTTTCTGTAGTTCAGAATGTTGTTTCACAAAACGCCCTGTACAATTTTTAATCATATAGATAGTAAAAAATTAAGTTGTTTACGATAAGTAGAAGGCTGGGAAGAGATTTACTATGATAGCAGCCCTGAAAAGATTTTCAGAAATGTATTTGCTTTGATGCAAATCATAGTTGTTTGTCCATTGCACTTTCCATGTAAAGTGAACCCAGGGACTAAAAAGAAACATTACAATACAGTAAAGAAACAATGCCAAATGCTAAATGTCTTGTTATGAATTAATTTGCAGTCCTTAATGACAATTGAAATTGTCTTGACAGGAACCTGGGTAAAAGAAACGCTTCTAATTGCTAATGCCAACAACAAATAAATTCCTGCACAGAGAGTGGTATATCAACTTTGGAATAACTATATTTATCAGGATTTATTTTTTTCATGAGACAGGGTGTATTTAATAGGTAGGTTTCGATCACCATGATGCAAATCCACATTGTTGGTCTAGAGAGCATGTTGCAGGATGATGCTATAAATTTATTAAATAGAGTGTGTTTTGTGACAAAATAGATCATCCAATCATGGAAAAGAAGCAAGTACTTGTCTTTAGGCAACCAAACACTGATACCCAAAGGAATTCTTGTAGCCTGTGTTATTGCAAACTGACTACTTGCTAGTTGCTTGTGCAGAATAATCAGCAAGTAGTTGGGAGGAACAAACAAATGGTAGCAATCATTGTCCGCTCATAGGTAATTACCATAAGAAGAAAAAGAGCTAAAGTAATTGAATAAAATGTACATAGATTGTTTACTCAGCTCTATTAGCAGCAAGCAGCACGCTCTCATTAAAACTAAAAGACAAGAAATAAAACATTGCTTAGAGCCTCAGTGAAACAGTGATATTGGTTTCCACAATATTACTTGGCATTTTAAAGAACACTAGCAGAAAACAAGAATTCAAAAGGACCCCATATATACTTTTGCAAGTTTACTTATTCTGTACAGATTATGTACTATGAGTTGAATACAGTTGCCACTGCCAAAGATTTCACAGGAATTTGGGCAACACTTTAGAGCTGGATTTCACCACTTCTGATGTCAAGAACAGTCTGCTTTTTATTTTGATAAATCTTAGCAACTGGTACCAGGAAAAGAGATAAAAATGTTTTACTCCAATCAGAGCAGCAAGAAACTTTCAATGGTAATTTTTTAGGAGCAAATCCTTTTGCAGTCATGTTTTCTTTTTGAATATGTTTCTGCTTCTGCGTTGTTTTAACATTTTTTTGGTGCCTATATTTTCTTTTGTGGTAGGGGAACTTAATTTTTATCTTTGTTAAAGAAATTTTTCTTGGCCTAAATGAATCTTTCCATTTACCCTTCCACAATTTGTCAGCTAGTCCAAGAAACCTCTTCTACAAAATAATAAAAGCACAACTGAACAAGTCAGCTTCTCTTTACTCATATAGACAGTCTGTGAAGATTTCACTTCCCTCAGGGCTATAGGTAAGCAGGCATTTGAGAAGTGGCTGGAGAGCTATAAGACTGCTTTTGCTGCTGCACCATTCATTCTACTGGGCAGGAATCCTTAACAGCAGTCACACAGGCCAAGATTGCAATTTGTAGTTTGGCTTTACAGATGCTACCTATAGTTTATATACACATGTATAAATATATGCATGTTCATGTACACACATACAGATGTACTTTTATTGATATCCACTTTTGTCTGCTTATTCTAGTCTGTCTTTTTCCCATCTCTGATACAACTCTTCCTTTGAACATTTTAAAGATAATTGTTAACTTGATGACGAAGCTAAATTCAGGTCCAAAAAAAATAAAACCAAATTCCAGTATTGGCTAAGATTAGTTTTGAACTTCAACTTTGCCTTTCAAGACAGTTTTTATATAATTTTTAAGCAACATACTTAACAAAGGCATCCTTAAAACCACTTTTACATTAGTAGGTTATACAACTGGGTCCACAGGGAAAGAACCTTATTTATTATTTACCTTTTAGTAGCACACCTTGTGTAAGGCTCTGTCCATAGAGATAGCCAAACAGGTGGTTCCATTGATTTCCTGCAGCATTCCCTAGTACAGGTTTTCAAAGCCCCCCCCAAAGGTCTGTATGCTGATGTCCAAAGTAGAGGAGCAAGGAGATGGTATCTGGCTATATACCTTGGTGTTGCAAGCTGTACTTAAGCTGTGCAACATACCGTGGGGCAAAATTCTCCAAACTGGCTTGAAAAGTTAGGTCTAGAGCTGGAAATATCTTAGGGAGATAAATTTAGTCTGCAAGCTAATTAGCCCAAATGAGAGGGAATCTTAATTATCTAGGATAGTACTCCATACCATGCTGTGCATACCATTCTTATGGTGATTCCATATAGATCACTGCTGCTTACAGTTTTCAGATTTAACCAACTTTTGCTCCCAGGGAACACTGGTGTGGGCTTGGATTTGGCAACTGAGCCAAAATTTGGCAACTGAGCCAAGAAAGCTTTAATATCTCTGGCATTGTTTCCTAGTTTTACCATAAATATGTCTCTGAATTCAAGGATCTCATCTTTCTTTTCTTGATTTTACCACTCAGAATCATTGTGAGAGACAGAATTAATTCATAACTCCAAAAGTAATAGGAGGTTAGAAGAAAAGAAGTGCTATATTTATTTGAAGATATGCTTCCCTTAAGAGTCAAATAAATTTCAAATTCTTCATAAAGAAAAAGAATAAGCAACTTATTTTTTTTCCTGACTCTCCTCTAGGAATGGAAAATCTGGAAGTGCCCAGAAAAAAACACAAATAAGCACTTAAAAATTAGGCACAATAAACAAAATTGATAGTGGTTACTGAAATATTGCACTTGTCATGTTTATTGTACAGGACAATGATATATAAAGGAAAAATAAGGATAAGAGATTAATCTCATGACAGGAATGAGGAAAATGAAGGAAAGGACAAGGAACAAATTTGTGTACTTCAGGGCTCAGGAAAAAAAATATTCTGCTGGTGAAGAAGAACTGCGCTCAGCTGAGCTGAGCTGATTCTTATTGTCTTAGGATGTCCAAGGCTCAGACTGCTTTTCCTTCAGTTCAGAAGAAAAACAGAAAGGTAAGTTGTCCATTTTCACTGGAATTTTTCTTTTTTTCTTCAAAACTAATTTCTTAAAAATGAGTTATTTACCAGCAGTCTCACCTCCAATCTTCTCCAACTCCTCTCTGTTATCCCATAGCTCTCAAAAGGAGAAAGAGCAAAATGTGAGATGAACAGTAAGATTAAAAAGGCTTCTGGGATCAATTCCATCACTACTAAGGGCAAGAGGACATGGGTTTATGGTCTGAAGGTCAGTTCAGTGTTTTCTCCAGAGGAGCCATTTCCTGGAACATAAACATGTAATTTAAAGTATATTGTGTCAGCAGCATTTTTGGGGCCTGATCCAGCAGCAATAATTGCAAGTTTCCAGGCAAGGTGGCCTTTGGGTTCTCATTAGTGCAATAGGGTTGCAATTGCATAGTCGTTTGCACTTCTGCTGTGTATGATCAACCTTTGGCAGCTCACCTATCCAGCAAGTGGCCAACCTGCTGCAAACGTGGGGGCACACGTCCCCTCCTTGCCTCCTGCCATCGCTGTATTCTGCCAAGTGGATGCCACACTGTTTGAGGTGTGAAAATGGTGTTTCTGTTTCCAGTGTTCTAACATTATCTCTGATGAACTCTACCCTTTATCCTTTGTAAGTGCTCTTGAAGAAAATTTTGTGGTTGAAGGAGAAAGCATTTGCTTTGAGTTCTTATCCACTGTATGAGTGTGGGGGTGAGATGTGGAAAGAGAAATTAGTAACATGAAGCCCAAAACCAGATAATTGCTAGGTAGGAAAAAAATGCTGTAGCCCTTCAATATGACCATTTTCCTCTGTAGGATGCACACAGAGAATTGTAGAATGTGGCTTGGAATTATATTCAGCTCACTGTTCCCTTATTCAAAGCATAACTGCATTCATTTAACAGAGCCCATTTATAGCTATTAAAAAAAAATTAAAAATCCCTCTTCCCTTCCAAAGTGAGTTTTACATCTCAGTTATTTCTCTGCTTAGTCACGTTCTTCCAAAGCTTAAAGCGTCTGCTGGACCCAAACACCATCAGCTGTGTCTAGAGAGTGCATACACATGCATTTAGACACATGAACATATGAAAATACATTACTCATTCAGATATGTCTCTGTGCATTAAAACATATTTTTACACAGAAGTGCATAAACACAGAATTTATTGTGACTCTAGTTCCAATAAATAGCATAAACTATTTGATAAACTTTGTGTGTTTATCAAACTGCAGAGACATGGACTGAATTCAGCTGTAGCATAAGCGTATACACGTACCCACACACGTGCATGCGCGTGCGTATGTGAGCTGTGTGTGAGTATAGACACACAAGAGCAGTCTCCAGTGTCTTCCTAATTTGTGAAGCATGCTCTCCTGTTAAGGCACTATGAACAGCAAATGAAGCAGAAAGCACCCAGTACTTCGCAAGTCAGATGCTATCTTGGGGCTCCGAGGATTTCTTAATTGAGTAGGGTGAGGTCAGGAGCTAAAATGACTGAGCAGCAATGATGTGTGCAAAAGCATTTTTGCTGCTTCAATTTCCATTCCTGACATCCAGGAAACATCTCTCAGAGAAAGGAGAAAACCTTTAGAGCGTCACCAGTGCAGGAGAACAGGATTTTACACTGAACAGTTGAAAGAATAAAGAATGTATTCAATGCAAAGATATATGCAAGAGAGCACAGACAGCATTAGTTTGCAATTGTGAAATCAGGTTACTGGGCTTATTTCAGCTCCTGCCCCAAATATACATTGTGATCACTTTATCTTTCTTTATCTCTTTATCTTCCAGTTAAATTGGAAATTCTTTGTTGCAGGCATTGAACTCTGTACAGCTCCAAATAAAATCAAGACTCAAGTCAGGAAGAGGGCCGCTGAAAATATTTTGGTAAATATCATATGTATGTAAAACAACAGTCAAATCTATTGATGCCTCACAAGATTATTAGCCTGAAATAGGAAGTAATGCTGATAAATTAAGATGGATTTTACGTATCCAGTGAGCAGTATTCTCCTACGTTCATATCACAAAACAAGTGTTATAATTTGTATATTTTTGTTGGTTTTAATTTGACTGCTAGTGCATAAACTGCTATATAACTGTTCCGGAAGAGGCATACATCGTGAGCCATCAGCATGACCTTACTCCCTGTGCCAGTTCCATACTACCAGTTGTTTAAATAGTCTTCATTTCCTCAGTCTTCAGGACCTTTTGTGGGTGGCCTTTGAACCTGGTAACTCAGAAATTGAAATAGAATTCTGCTTTTCATTTTAATCTAGAACTGTATACGTTTGAAATTACATTTTCCATGAACTTTACAAATACTACACTTTCATGATGTATAATGCACTCAATGAACGAAAATATTTGATTACTTCTTAAAACTGGAAATATCTTGAGGAAAAAACGGTATTAACAGATACCTCCTAAGAATTTAATTGTTAATTTACCTCACAGAATGTGTTCCAGGTGACTATAATTTCTCCCTATTTACCAGAATTACTACAGTTTACATGACTCTGCTATGTCCTTTTTTCCCAGATTGCACCAGAACTTTCTCTGTTGCTCCCTCTCTTTTTTTTCATCAGCTATTATTTTCTATATTTTATATCACTCACTCCTTCAGGTCTCCCTTTCATTGCATGACTGATTCTATGCCTTTCTACACTCTTTCTTATTTCAGTGTCTAAGTCCACATCTACTTCCTCTTTCATTTGCTTTTATTCCCCAAGTCCAAGATCCCTTTTTCTCCATATCCTTATAATGCCATCAATTCCATCTTGATTTTCCTGATACCACACAATATCCAGTTCCTGCTTCACAGTTTGGCCACCAATTGAAATTTGATTGACTGGCTGAGCATAGATAGGACTGAATAAGCTGTTTTTAAATCTTTTCATGGCCAGCTTTTTTAAGTGCACCAAAAGAATGGAGACCATCAAACTTCAGCACTTGCCAGCAAATTTCAAACTTACTGTGTTTAATTGATTTTGGAAAAATAATCTTACAAATCTTGCCTTTTCTATATACTGAGACAGTATATCCACAGAATCACTGCAATCTACTCTGGAGTTCTGAACCCTGGCAGTGAATTTTGAATGTCCCTCTCGCTCTTTGAAATACTTTTTGCTGCAGCAAGTTTTCAGTATCATTGAAGTCTTGGCATGCTAGTTTATGTATAATTAATATAGACCACTTAAGTTTTCATTGAAAAACACCAAAGAACCATGGTTTATGCTATTTGGATGCTACCTTGCCAACAAAGATTAGGAGTTGAGATTCTGTCATGCGTTGAACTTTTTTATGGGACCTGAGTAAGCAGATGATGAAAAGCAGGCCTGTCCTCCCAGAAAATAAATCTTTAGTGAATTCTCCAGGTCTTTGAACACAGAAAAAAATAATATAAAATCAAGACTTTTACCACACACTGTGTTTATCCTAAATTAATACAAAGTAGACAGAAGTTAAATATTTAAGATATGGCCTATCCATTAGGAAAAGCAATTTTGCATAAACATTGCCAGATTTCAAAGAAGTGTTTTTCAATAAGCCATAAAATTAATATCTGAGAACACTGCTCTGATGAAATTCCCCTCCTAAATGGGACCTCATCCTTCTAAACTTTTGTTTGAAAATTTCATTTTAAATCAGGCTCTACAAGCCTACTTGCATTTTTTAAGGAAGAACTAAAGACATGAGGAGGCTTGGGCAAACAAAGCAGTATGGATAAACCAAAAATGACTGAAATTTTTCCCCTTCTGTCCTCTGACTTAAGCCCCTTTCAAGAATTAGGCAGAATAAATAATATTGGATTGATATAATGCATCTTGCTGGTGAGATCAGGAAGAAACACAAATTGAAAGGTAAAATTAGTATTTCAAAATAGTCTTCAGGAATAATCACTATGCCTGTTTTTTCTGGCTCTAATAGAGCCAGTCTAATAGAGACCAGACAGCACTCTGAGAAAGAATAAATAGGTACTTAAGGTTAAAAAAGGTGAACTTAATATTTTGGTCAGAACAAAGGCCATGTTTCCCCTCATTCTCACAGAGAGTTTGCTGCATAGTCTCCCAGGCTTTGTGTCAGCAGAGGTTTGAGTCCATTATTCATCTTGGAAAAGGAAGACAACTCTGGTCCTCTAGTCAGATTGATTCCCATGATCCATCAGGTTCTCAAGCATTGTCCCTCATTGAGTACGTGAGTTGACTAAAACACCAGCTGATTACTTTGCATTGTGTTCCACTGCAACAGAACAGGGAGCCTTTCAGAGCTTCAGGAACATCAGAAAATACAGGTGGCTGCTCATACAAATGTTTAAATGAACACAATGTTCAAATACCCCTTTTTTGACTTGAGTTTTAATTTGGTTCATTTCGTTACTGCAAAATACCTTTTGATGTCACGTGGTGCTTTCTATGGCTAATATTTTATATATTATACAAGCTGTCAGAAGAAAGCTGGGTATATTGTCTGGGGACATTTGGAACATTTGGCAGTCAGCAAGCATAAGAGGCAGCTCAGATTTTCAGTATCATCTTATTAAAGTCATATGTCTTAAAAGTCAGCACAGAGATTTCTATGCACGATAACAAAAATGTTCATTCCTAGCTGAGATAGTTAACACCTCATTAGAAGGAGGAGATTACTTGCTTTTCAGGAGAGTTAACATTATTGAGGAATGGAAGTAAGAATGATAAAAGATCTGAGATATGAGAGGTTTTGTTTCTAAGTTTCACTAGAAAAACATTAGCTGTGATCAGATGGCTGACTAGCCTCATTCACAGCGGGATAAGAACTCAGTTCAATACAGAAGAACTGCTTAGAGACTCCTTGTAGAAGTTTTGTTGAAACTAAATTGAACAAAAGAAAATTTAGTCTAGAACCCCTAAGGAGTATCTGAAACATGCTCAAACAGTATTGCTCTTATCTATGAGAGCATTTGGAGAATATGTACATTTTCAGGACACTCAGAAAAAGCAGAATACTGATCTGTAAAAGGAGAGGTAGGAGAAAACACAAACCAGGACATTATGGATCAGACTTTCAGAGTTCCTAGTAACATAAAGGCATAGATAAATATAGATTATATACACATACAGATAGACATAAAAATCATTTTATTTAAAAAGGATCTAACAACAAACCAACCAAACAACCAACCAAACAACCAAACAACCAACCAGACAAAAATCTGGTTTTAACACTCTAAAGAATAAGTTGGGAAGTAACAGTCAGCACAGATTTGTCAAGAAGAAATTATATCGGGCCAATCTGATTAGGTTTTCTGATAAAAGGTAGCTGATAATGAGTGGAGAAGAAGTGGAAGGCATCATAGCTGAAGAGATTTACAGATATGCTCCTTATAAATCTGGACAATATTCAGACAGAATAAAACTATAACTTTCAGAACCCAAAAATTTTTGAATGGAATAAGCTTTCTATTTATTCTTCGCAGATAGAACAGGAAGCAATGGGTTTAAATGACAGCAAGAAAGATTTGGGTTGGCAATTGGGAGAAACCTTTTCAGCTACAGGCATAGTAGAGCACTAATGTACAATGCCAAGGGAGAACGTGCAAACTTCTGCCACTGGAAGTTTTCAAGAACTGGTGAGACAAAAATCTGTCAAGAATAGTTTTGTCATAGCTGATCTTGCCTTTGGGCAATAAGATGTATTAGATGACCCCTTGGGACTTTATTTACTATGATTCTGTGATTTCAATGTAATCATAATGCTGTTGACTCAAATTCAATTAATGTCCAGAAACCTGTATAAATTCTTTTAAGAAAAAAAAAAAAGTAAAAGAAAATGTACACTTAAAGAAATGTTACATGTGAAGGTTAGACAGTTTTCATTGTTTTACAAAAATCATAAGGATGAGGAATGCTTGAATGAAGCTACATCTCCGTGATGAGCTTCTGCCTCCATGCTGGCTGCTGGCTGTAGTTACATTTCACAGTACATTTAGGTACCTCCCTTTTTCACTACCCACCATTTCACTGTCCTAGTTGTAGCAGAACTTTCAACTCAAATAGTTTAGTATCTGTAAAATTGCCCAGAAGTACAGATTCAAGCTAAATTATTTGTATAATGACATCCCTCCAGAATACATCCCTGCTACCCTCAATGTCCAAAATAGCAATTAAGTTTGCCCACGGGATATAAGAAGACACCCAGAAGGGCTTTTGAGGGTGCAGAACTGGCCAGGACTGCATGACAGAGTATGGCTTCTCATAAGGGCTTGGCCAACCTGGTTGCTCAATCTTGGGACCTGAGTTTGCTTTAGGAAGGGCATTGTTAAGAGTGTGAGAAGTCTGAGGAAAGCTCCAAAAGCATTTTATTCTACATAGCAGAGGCTGTTAGCTGGCACTGAACGCTGAACAGTTAGGATCTCCATCACTGCATTGCTCCAAAGATTTCATTTAATCCTCTTTACTTAAAGTACTTACCTGAGGAAAATAAAATAAAATTTAGGTATCTTAATCTCCTATTTTCCAGCTCAATAATACTGGAAGATTCAGAAAATTGAAGTTACACTTCCTTTTGACTACAGAGGGAGCCTAACCAGGCCAAGGCCCTCATTCAAGCACATCAGAGAAGTCCATCAAGATAGGAGTGAGGAAGGTACAGTTCTGGGCCCAGGTTATCTGCATAAGTCAATAGAGATGAATTGGGGCTAACTCCTCAACACTTCACTCATCAGCCAGGATAACTTTGCAGTGTGTAGATCAATTGGATATTCTACAGAAAAGTACAAAGGCTCTTATAACAATGTACCCTCAAAACCACTATCCTGTTTTCTTGATCTTAGAAATGTGTGATAGGAGGTCTCTGCAGCAAGCATACAGCTTTCAAAAATATGAAGAGTTCTATATAATGACAATGAGATATGAAGGTATGAAGGTGCAGGGAGTACAGAAATTTGAATGCATTGTCATGATCTCTATTGTTGGGTTGCATTTTCTGTAAGAGTATCTTTCTGTTCAAGACCACTGCATCCCTAAGGCTGATCTTATTTTTTTCTTTTTTTTTTTACAGAAGAAACAATTGTTTACAGAGGTTGAGCTCTTATTCATGTGCAGCTCTTGGGAGGGAATCAGGCCCCATAGCAGGAAGTACTGCACATCTTGAGACAGCTGCAGCTGCCTTTTGCAGACTCCAGAGGCATGTAAAGTTCAGACTGTGTTTGTGAATTCAATAAACTGAACACTACCTAAAATGAAACAAACTTCAGAAGCTGTTGGGGATCCGGGATCATTACGGCAGTTGTCTGAAAAAGAGAGATTATCATGAACTAACTTGTGTGTGTGCATTTATGCACATCTTTGTGCAGATAGACAAACACACAGTTATTCACTAGAGCATGTGGTATTAGGTTACTGTGAAATAGAGCCAATTCAATTGTATTAAATTTTAGTAGGGGCCAAAAATGTATTCTCTATTTTACAGCAATTCAGTTGCTGATGGTGATGGCTGGAGACCCCTTTAGATTAACTTGGCAGTGGCATTATGGCTGCTCTGTGGATATTTTAAAAGACAATCTAACTATGAAAAAAACCAAGCAGAATTAATAAAATGCAGCCAAGTACTTGGGTGGCTGAGCTTCTCATAGCGAAAAAAAACCCAGTGTCTCAAGTAATCCAAGACATGCAGTTCTGCATCAAGAAAAGTTTCTTAATTTCCAGTGCATCACCAAAGTTAATATAATTGCAAATAGAACTACTTGTAAGACTCATCTTTGTTTATGGTCTGGTAATTTTCCAATATTGCACCTTTAAAGTACAGAGGTACAATGTGATAATCCCAGTTGGATCCAAAATCTAATTATTACAGTGAAGGAACACAAAATAAAACAAAAGCACCAAATTCCTCATCAGAGTGAACAAGGAAGGTGCAACATCAGGTTCGCATCAACACAGAAACTCAAAGGGCTAGAAACGTGCTTATTATGATTTATACTATGTTAACTAGTTCTACATAGCCATTGTGAGGCTTCACCTGGAATACTGTGTCCAGTTTTAGTCCCTACAAGTGAAAAAAGATGCAGACAGATTGGACAGGGTCCAAAGGAGGGCCACAAAGGTGATCAAAGGGCTGGAGAACCTGCCTTAAGAGGAAAGACTCAAGGAGTTAAGTCTCTTCTGCCTGAGGAGAGAGGGCTCAGTGGGGAGCTCATCACAGTATTCCATTAGTTTTAGGATGACTACAAAGATGACAGAGTCACCCTCTTCACAAGGGACCATGCAAAGAAGAGAAATGGCAGTGGGTAAGAGCTGTACTGGGAAAGGCTTCATCTGGACATAAGAAAGGAGATTTTTACAGTGAAAACAGTTATTCCCTGAAACTACTGGTCGTTGCAGTCCCCATCACAGGGAAGTTTCCAAGATGTGATTGAACAGGGTTTTAGATATTCTTATCAAGGCTTCCTTTCCCACAGAACCTTGGACTGGGTGATTTATCAAGGTCCTTTCCGACCTATGCTGTTTTATGATTGATTCTATAAACACAAAGAAAGCACAGATCTGTTCTCTTTTACTATCTTCTTATATTGCTTTTCTTAACAGCAAATGATTCACAGCTTTCTATTAGAAGAAAGTAGTCTATTCCTTCAAAAGAATATGCATGACAAGTCCTTTCTGGCAGGAGTGAGGCTCATGTGTATCAGATATTCCAAATTTTACTGCAAGACCTGTCTTTTTACTACCTGTTTGTATGTCATTATGTTAGTCTACAGTGATTTCCTGTGTACTGTGGATTATGTATACATTGGATTACGTGTCTGAAGGAAAGGCTCAAAACTTATTCAGACTGCTTAGAGCTGCATGCTCCAAGGTCTTCACTTCGCTTTGGAATTGCAGTTGAAGTCTGAGACATTATCTCTGCATTAGAATGCAGTGTTTCTCTTTTTTTCTTTATAAATTGACTAATCCCAGAAATGAGCTGCTAAGCATTCAGCTGATGAGAAGGTAAATAAGCAAGCTCCGCTTTGAGTATCGTGGCTCACTCCATTTAGTACGTACTTTGGTGTCCAGGTTCAGCTCAAAGAAACATTTTTTTCCTACCCTCCATTTTTGCATAATGGCTCCCAGGTGGCAGCAATTGCTGGGAAAGATAGGTTCTCCTAACACAAAATGGTTTAATGCTTCATAGCCCACTGCTAAGAAAGAGAATTTGAGGTTTTGGTCTCTGTTTCAAAGAGTGTGCATGCACTTCACTTTAAATGGGGAAGATGCTGAAATGGTGTTGGGAGGAGATAATCTCCCAGACTGGTGTCTAGACTTTCATCCCAGTCTCATGTGGAAAAATACGTACTTATGGAAAAAGTTCAATGGGATTTTGGCGTGTCAGATTTTTCAAAGTTGAATTCTCAGAGATTGTCTGCAGTGGAAGTCCAACCTTAGCAGTGTTTTCATGCTGTTCCTTACTACTTGCTCATGAGCAGTGATTTTGATAGGCTTGGGCAGTTAAGCTCCCAGCAAATCCATGCCTAAACTCCTTTTAAGTGCGCATGCTAAATTTTCCTTTTGCCTTCAATGCATGGACATTCATAAAGTGTATCTGACAATTTCCAAAAACTATTGAGAAAAGTGAAAAAGCAAAGACGTTTCCTTGATTTTCCCTGCTAGCTCAAGTTTATGAGGTCAAACACAGGGTGCAAGCACAATTTTTTTATATCTCCCATTGAATAGAGGTGCTTTTGACATCTGGAGCTTTTTCTAGACCTTTCATTTTAAGATAAATTTAATAATATATATTCTTTCTAGATATCAGCCTGGTATCAGGTGGTATTTAGAAATTTCTCTGATCTTTCTAAACAGACTGAAAACAACAATGAGGAACTAACACAATATTCTGTATTAATGACATAAAAGGAGAGATCACTATTGTAGTCAAAGGTAATAACAGAATTTGATGTTTCCAGTTTTGCTTTTATATATTTTTGGTCACTGTATGAAACATTATCTTCTAGTTATCCTATGTTTTTGAGAAATGGTAAAAAAAGAGTTTAAACCATTATAACGTATTTATACTAAAAATGTATGGAGTACATTATGCAAGAGAGAAGAAATATGTGGATATTTACTAGAAAAATTACCATATAGACAGTTAATAGAAGATTATAGGGAAAAGAATGAAAATTATACTTGCTAATTTGCACTGAGCTGTTAGAGAAATAACTTTGGAGTATACTTAAGTGATTTTTTAAATACAAAAAAGCAGTGTGGCAAGCAAATCCATCACTTAATGCTCTTTGCTCATTTTAAATGAAGATACTTTGTTTTGCTTCTTTGCACATACTTTGCACTTGCTTTCTTTTTTTTCTCTCTTTTTTTTTT
>VZSE01003443.1:1608139-1685099 GCA_013398275.1 Promerops cafer | reverse complement strand
AAACAGAGACAACTGTATCTCACACTTTTTTGTTTGTTTTTTTGTTTTGTTTTCCAGAAGTGATTATTGTAAGGGCCAAGTTCCTAAGGAAGCCCCTAAGGTAGGTGTTAAACATTCAGGGACCAGTTATAAAAACAAAGGCAGACAACGCCTTAACAGAAGGAACTATTTTACCAAAGGTGAAGTAGACAGATAAGGTTTGCCTATTTAGCTGACCTGTGTAAGCAAGTGACCACTTAGGGGAAAATATAGGTAAAACCAAAAATATTTGTGCATTTTGGTACCCCTGGGGTATTGCCATTGAAAATATATAGTCCAAATGATGAACTGAAAAGATATTTTACAAGCTGAGAAAATTGAAAATATTAGAAGTTATCTTGTTTTTCTGAAAAACCTTACCAACAGCACTGCAAATATATTTAGGAAAAGACATTCAGGATAACAAAATGAGTGCTTTGCATAGCAAGATGTATGAAAAGAGAGTCAAGACATTGAGTCAGATGTAAAGTATATACGTCTTTATGTATATATGAGTTGTGTTTTCTTATGAATTTTTATGTGTATTTATTAGGAATTTTGTTATTAATATAAATTTATTGTTTAATAATCTAATATTTTCATTTATTCCCATGTCTGTGAGAGGCAGAGTAAGCTTCTCTTAGATAGATCCTGTTGCTGCTGATCACCTGGGACACTGGTCTTGTGAAGTCTTGGAATCAATACTCTTCAAGAAAATTAAAAATCATGATTTCTTAAAGAGGTAAATGAATGTGTCCATGCTATAAATAGGATCTATAGACAAAGGCTGCACCAAATATTCAGTTTCAGATATTTGAACTTGTTGTTCATTCAGAATAAGAATTTGGGATTTGTGTACTGTGCTGCAAGAATTCCATGTTCACTGGTCTTTTCCACATAAGGAATTCTGAGATAAAGTAAATATTCAGGTTTTATCCTTTACACAACTTTAAATTTACATTTGCTTTCCAATTGTCCTGTGTGATAGATGAAGGCAAGATTTTCTTGCAAAGGAATGAAACCACTTGATAACATTATAAAGACTAAGTACTCCATTTCACTGCTTTATAGATAAGTAGAGAAACACATTAGATTATTATTAGGAATATTAATTATCATGTCACTTTGACACAGAACACAGATCAACTTGTACTTGCGTGTATTGATCAAAGTTTTCAGATCACTGGTTTACAGAAGTAACGAAATCACTAACTGCAAAATTCCATCGTCTTTTCTTTATTCATTTTATCTCATGTTTCCGTAAACATAAATACCCAAAGACAGTTGCCATAATAAGATATATGAAAAGAGTATAATTTCACAAACCATTGAGATTCATTTTCCCTCTACAGACCTTTAGATATTACTAAAATCTAAAGCTAAAGTTACCTTTGGTTAACTGGCATAT
The DNA here is from genome assembly GCA_013398275.1 of Promerops cafer. NCBI lineage: Eukaryota > Metazoa > Chordata > Aves > Passeriformes > Nectariniidae > Promerops > Promerops cafer. The sequence goes on along the minus strand of VZSE01003443.1, from coordinate 1,683,673 downwards.
GGGTAAAGGCATTAGAAACACTGTGGCTATTGTGTCTTCAGGGAAAATTCTGCATTTCCTTAGAGGGATTTGAAAATGAACACTTCTAGCCCAGCACTACTGGAAATGAGAACCAAACATTTCTCCATCAGATTTTGTCTCTGCTTGTTAAGATTCAATTATTAGGACTATTAGAGAGATGCCTCTGCCCGAATTAAGGTGCAAACAAGACCATATGCCAAATCAATATTATGGATTTTATTTAAAGTAAATGTAAGCTAAAGAGAGGCAAAAAGAANGGGGGGGGGGGGGGGGGGGGGGCAAGTAGGAGAGAAACAGAATGGGAGACAGGTTAAGTAGAAAGATATCACCACCTGTGGGTCCAGATGGTTTCCCACTGGTCCTTTTCTCTGCTCTTCTCAGTGGTGGCGTCCCGCAAAACAGCGTTCAATGGGTTAATATATGTTCAAGTGTTTTTCGGAATGCTCAAACACCTCCCCTGGGGCTGGGGGGGAGTTTTACACTGTCTTTTGCAACACCGTGGATCCCGTGCAGTCCTCTGGTGGAAGGGCCTCAGGAACGGGCTCTGGGCTGCGGCCTCCTCCCGCTGCACCTGGCCAGAGCTGGTTTTCAGCACAGCTGCAGAGCTGGCTTTGCTAGTGGGCACATGCTTCTCCCCCAGCCTTGGTAACCTCTCCTTAGACCTGAGGCAACTGGACAATAGCACTACCTTTATCCTATCTCAAGCTCCTCTCAGGTGGCTTAACTCATATTCCAAATTTCCAGGTATTGGCAGAGGCGTATTCGAGGGTGGGCTTTGGTTGGTTGCAGTCGAGCAGTTGCTTCTTTGCACAGCTTGCTGCAGAGGGCAAAGTCCTTCCCTGATCTTAACAGTGTTGCAGGCAATCCTGATCTCAAAGGCTTTTACACTGGTACCAACATGTTATTAACTAACTTGTTGCAGGCTAATTAGCTACAAAATAATACAAATGTGAGGAAGTTGCTATGGAAAACTTAATTTGGATTTCGTGTTGATTAACTTAACTAAGAAGCCCAAAGAGTAGAAAAATAATCTTTTTACTTGGACAAATCAAAATTAAAAAAAAAAAAAAAAAGTGAAAGAATAATGAAAATTATTGGTATTGACCTTCAAAGATCTGTCATTTTTACTACAAGTAAGGCAGAAAAATATTGAGGAAAGATTTCTAGACCTAAGTAGACAAATTACTTCTTCTGTTAAGAGAGTAAGGATAAATAGGAAGTCTATAAAGACTGTAAAAAGTGAGATCATCAACTCCATCAGGGAAGTGTTAGATCTTGAAAAGGTTGTTTTAACAAGTAAAAGCAATTCCAGCTATATGAAGAGGAAAATAAAAAGGAAAAGAAAAGTGGAGTCAATAGACAATGGGTTTATATTGGAGATTAAAAGGGAGCTGGGAACTGCCCTCAAATGAATAAGCATTTTTTCCCCAGTTTTCAGTAGAATAATGATGTCTGGTAGAGTATGTCCTGTGGAGATCATCTTCACTGACACAAAAGACTTTCTCTCTTCCACTAAGTAAGAAAAATTAGTGTAGTAATTATAACACAGTTGCTTATTCAAATTTATAACTATTTATGGCAACACATTAAGCTAATTTAAATTCAAGCAAATTCAGTTTCACCCATTGTTAATAGCCTGGGATTACAGTAGCTGTTGAGAATTCATATGTCCCTTGGTTCTTTTTTTCATGGTCAGAATCTCCAAATTCACCCCATTTCTCTTGAGTGGATTATTCCTCACTTCAAAATCAGTGAAAGTATTAATCAGCTTTTCCAAATGAATGAGTTTGAATTCCTTTGTTTCCTCATCCCTTAAAAGTTAAGTCAAAAAAGACTGTGCAGGCTGCTAAACGGGTGATTTGAAACTTTCTCTTTTCCCCATAGAGAGTGAAAAGGTATATGGGATCCTTCTCTTTGTGCTCTGTATGTTTAGCAACATAAAAACAAAGCCTCCTGAGAGCTGGAGCCTTCTCTCTCAAGCATACATCTCCTTTTGCAAAAGTTGTACTAACAGAGGACTTTAATTTTTTTTTCAATTTTTACAGAGACTTTAGAAAAAAAGGAAGCCAAAAAAAACCACCAAAAAACCAAAACCAAAAACAAAATAACAACAAACCCAACAAAACAAACAAACAAACAAACAAAAAAAACCAAACCAAAACTACCACCACCAACAATAACAACAAAAAACCAAAACCCCAAACAAACCTAAAGTAGAAAAGAGATCATAGCACAGCAGATAATATAATAAACTAACATAGAAAACTTCTATACAGACAGTGTACATATATGTATACATCTTACATGCTTTAAAAGCATCTGGATTTAAAAGGTTACAGTGGATCCTTGCTGCACTTTTACAGGTTTCTTTCAAAAGAGACAGTTTGGTAAATAAAAATTTGGATGTGAAAATTGCCAATCTAATTTTGAAACAGAAGGAAAAAAAAAAAAGACTTTCTGAGTACTTTTTGAATGTTTAAGGAGGAATTAGTTATCTTAGTTTCTACACTGAGAAATAAAAAAAATTATGTATGCAATCACATGTCCAGGAAGAATAGTTTTTTTTCCTTTTGCCATCTATCATTGGGGGAAAATGAACTACAACATTTTAAGCCAACATTCAAGAAGAAGCAAAACATGAGCATGAACTCTGAAGGAAACCATAATTAAGGAGATGAAAGTAGTGAAAAATGAAAACCAGGAAAAGTCTCTTAGTGGTGAATTTTACTATAGATTTTACAAAGAAACCTTAATTAATTTTAAGATGATAGACTTTACTTGGTCTAGGAAAGGAAATAAATGAAGGAGTTGCCTATGAGTACAGATAGTTGTCCCTGTTAACCCAGACAACCCTTTCCACTTCAATCTGCCAAAGACATGTCATAGCTCAGGTGGGGTTTTTGAACCAGCTATTCACCACAACCTCCCACAGGGATTATTTCACTTGGTTTACCCCAGCAAATCTTCAGTGTTGCCTGCGTCATTCAGGAGCTGGTGGAGAGATACTCATCAAGGAAATGAAGAAAAAAGTGAAATCCCAGACTGAGTCAGGTAAACTATTGTCTTTCTTGGTCCACTTTAGGTTTAAGACCCAGCTCCTCACAGAGTTCACTTCTTCTGAACTGATGAGTTCTTTGATGACAAACTGACTTCACTGCAAGTTGAAGTCAGTATTTTAAGGGCCATACAAGAACAATTCAAATCCACAGGGCATTGTTTAGTGACATAAATGCATAGGTTTTTTGAGATGGTCTGACTGCCTAACACCTCATATCCAAATCCCTGTAAATTCCACCTGGCCTTTACAGCCTTCTGAGCTATACTAAATTTCCAGAATGCTTTTAAGGTGAAACCTTTCTAGTAAGATAGACAAATGTCATGACTCTCTTTGTAGAAACTGCAGTTTATCCCAGTTTTCTTGTACCAAATTTGTTCTTCCTCTGCAAGACTCTACTGCTCAGCTGCTGCTTTTAAGCCCAAAAGTAAACACATTTTTATAGATCTGTCTAGATGCAGCATTGTGAAAGTTCTTTGGAAACTAGGTATGTATTATTGTTGTAGTAGTAGCAGCAGTAGTAGTAATGATGATGATGATGATGATGATGATGATGATGATGACAAAAACTGTTATTATTAATGTTGTTATTGTTGTTAAGATTATTATTATGTTTGAAGGATAGGTTGGGAAAAAATCACAACCAGTGTATCCAGCATTCATCCAGAATTAATTTCTCTGCTTAGGAAAGAAGATAACTAACTAGGTGACATATCATATTATAACATACCCTAGAGATGTGGTATTCCCCTAACAGAGAAGAGAAAAGAAGGTCTGGTAAAATCTACCCACAAAGATGACATTTTCTGGTTGTTTCCCACTATGCAGAAGGAAGCAGTGAGGTTGGAAAGTGTCTGCACACCAGGGATGGGAAGCAGTTCAGACTTTTTATGTCCTCAGAGCCTTAGGTCCCACCTCAAGTTTTGACTTCAGTGTAATTCTTGTATTCCCCAGAATTTGAAGCTGTTCAGAGGTAGACATGGATAAATGTCTGAGGCCTCATTCCCTACCAATCAGTGGAAAGCAAAGGTCTCTCCCTGCTGAGAAATGGGTGAGAAGAGAAGGGAACCCCTTGACTGCCTCCATGGACAGGTCTTGCCCTGCTTCACTTCACTGCTGAGACAGGGACAGTGCCCATGACTTCCTCTAAATTGCTATTCCTGCAGTTAAGTGATCATCTATTTTAAAAATAGAAAATATCACCAAGCTTTCAGAGCTCCTGGTGTGGAGAAAAATGCAAAGACATAAACTCTGATAGTTCAGTAAGCAATGCAAATTTTAAAAAGAAAAATAGCACTATTTTTAAATCTCATGGATTTTTTTTTGCTGGGGCAGGGAGGTGAGGGAAGAGTGCAGAATTGAGAACAAGAAGGACTAATTTTGTGTTTTTAAAAACAATCTGGGTTTGGCAGTCCTCCACCATGCTCTAGAAAACCAAGATGTATTCATGAAGCTTCCTATTGCATTTTGTGGCTTTTTATGTATAGGATGGAACTATAAATGAAAAATTATGTTAACTGCCTGTGTAAAAAAAGAGGAACAGCTTTTTCTTCCTGTCTTACCTGCAGAATCAGAGCCAGGTGAGTAGAATTTTCCCTTATGTATCTAGAAAAATTTCTCAAAAAGGCAAGTCAAACCCATAATTTCATCTGTGCCCTAGTGTGCAGTTAATACTTATCTGATAAAGTTGTTTCTTTCTAATGCTATTAGTTTGTTTGAAGGCAGTATTTTGAGAGCCACAGATACTATTTTCTTTTTGACTTATTAGCACTAAAATGCCATGTTTTGTAAAAGGCACTAAAAGGCCTTTTACAAAAGCCCAAAAAATCAGAATTATCTGCAGACAGTGAAAGCACATAATTAAGAGGGAATATGGGTATGTCAAAGCACATATTTGGTGGCTACGATATATCTTAAAAAAAATTAGAAATATGGCTAGAGAGGAGGAAATTATTTTGGGTAAGAAGGAACAAAAAATAAAACCAGCAATATCAAAAATNCTGTAAGGATTTAATGGTTGGGGTGTTTGTTTTTTTTTTTTTTTTTTTTTTTTTTTTTTTTTTTTTTTTTTTTTTTTAGTATAAGAAGAAAATGGACAGGATTTTCTATTTGTATTTCTTATGAGAATTTCCTTAAAGTTTCTTTTAGTCTTTGAATTCCAAGAAACAGTAAAAATAATCTGGAAAGCAATCAGACTTCAAAAAACGAAACAAAATAATGGAGAAAACAATTCCAGACTTTAAGACCTCATCCTTTGTAATCCTTGTGGGGTTGCTGATCCCATGACTTTCTTGATTATATAGGTAGACAGGAGAAAAATAAATAAAGCTTTCTGATGACTCTGAAGTCCTGTGTGCAACATGTTCCCAGCCAGAGGCTGAACGCTGGACGTATATATGACTGCAATAGAATGAGTTCTATTTTAGTTATGCAATATCTTCCCTAAAATAGTCCTACCTTTGATAATTCTTTACATTTGTAAGTTTATATTTGGAACATTTCTACCAGACTAACAGACCCGATAATTCCAGTCCTTTTAAGGCCAAGTCTTCTGGGGGAAAAAATAAAAAAGAAGACAAGACTTCTAAGAAGATGTCAGAAGCCTTTTCAGACACCTAATAGACTTACTGAGCTAAATGCAAACATTTTAGGAAAACAATGTGCCATTTACTGTCTTTGATATATCACTATTCACTGATCTAAAGGAACAGATTAGTATAAAATCTGATCAGTTCTTCAGATAAGATTTATAAAATAAACTGTTTTTTGGAGAGCAAGTCTCAAACAACATAATGAAATGAATTAGTCTGCTTTTGACTTGTCTGTGTTTATACATTTCAGAAGACAAAGTAAAACCGAATATTACAATACATGCCATTTCTTAAAACAAAAGGGTTGACTATTTATTTTTCCATTTTTTTGTGGTTAAAGATATGAAAGATGGAAAGAGACTTTAAAATATATATATATATATATTTTTAAAGTGCAATGAATCTTGACAATATAATATACTGAATTTTAAAAAGCCCATGCAGTCCTTGGATCTTTGAGAGCTTTGGATAACTCTGTAGTTATGACAGTATATATGAGTGAGTTTTGTTTAAATCAGTAACAGCACTGTCATGGAATCAAACAAAACGGAACTTTTAAGCCACAATTTTTACCTGTAAGTATGATGACATTCAACCCTCAGAAAGCAAAGAAAACATCCTCTCAGACCTAAACAAAACATACAATCACTCTAAAACTTTGGCTTTTTAGGATGAAAAAAAGAAATACTTTTTTACTGCAATGTAGCTGTGCAAACACCCTCAAAATTAGGATTTTTACAGAATAATTGATCTACCTGTCAAAATACAGGAGTAGGTGTTACCTGTATGCCAGACTATTGGGAAATGCATGTCTGATTTTATGCCTGCTCTATACCAGGTTAAATATATGAGGTGCAATACATATGACTTAAAGGAATATTCACATAAAACTGTAACTGCACAGTGAACAAATGGTCATGGAAATATTATCCTGTGAAACCATTCTGCTGGCACTTGCTCCTTTTAAATGAAAATATGGCACAGAATGGCCATTTTATCTCTTGCACTCCTAAAGTTTATAACAAGGCAGCTCTCCTGGCTGATGAAGAAGGAAGCTGTGATCAGACACTCAGCAGCAGAATCTGAGCCAATAGTATTTAACTTTCTTTTAATATTATCTTTTAAATAAAAAGAGAGACTTCAGAAATTTAGCATCTACATTAGAGTTGCATGAAAACTTGTCTCTGAAATTTCTTCATGAGTTATCTTTCTTGGGCTCCATAAGAATCCATGAACACTGCACATAATAGTCCAAAAATTTCTCTTCCCATTAGATTAACATCGTCTTTGATGATGGAATTTAGCTCAGAAACAGATACAGGAAACCAGAATTAGTTACTTCACTAAGTTCTATATAACTAAACTATGTAAGTCCATTTGATTTAAGATGAATAGAAGTTTTGAACTGAGAGAAAAAGTCCTCAAAATTTCATGTAGTTTTATTGCTATAGGACTATTTGTATAAAATAACTCCCACAATAAAATATTAATCTTTCAGATGTGAAGTCTACTTGCAAAGATTATCTTGGTTCCTAGCAGAAATGGTGATTTGTTTGTGCTCACAGTGTTTTTCAGAAAACAGACAAACATGAATATTTTAGAGACCAACCTGCTCCAGAATATAACCCTGTTCCTCTTATTCCAGACTGAAAACAATGTTCGCTTATAAACTGTGATGTTATTGGATTTTTTCTTAGAGTAGAAAAATATTGTAAGAGAAGTATTTTATTCTTTCTCAGCTTTGCTGAAGTTAATGGACTTCCTTCCTAGCACTGTCAGAAAAAGAGAATTTGAGACTTTAGATGTTTTTAATTGAGGGGATATTGTTTAACTAACACTGTAGTTCCTACACAAGGAACTGTTCTTTTGTGCTTAAGGTCCTGTAGCCAAGGGTGATGTAAAATCCTACATCCATTAAAGTAAACCCGTATTTTTCCAGCAGCTTTGCACACACATCACTCTCACTGTTGCATTCTGTGAGGCAGACGAACAATTAGGTCTCAGAATTATGCTGTAATGAGGATGTCTTGCTTTCTAACATAACTTCAGTTACATTGCAGGAGAAATATAGGATTTAGGCAAAGTGTTAGGACAATATGACTGCTTTAATCTAAGTCTCACAGTACGAATGCCTTGAATACTTGAATTGTAGGAAACAGGCATTTCAATGTCCACTACAACACTTTATTTGTTGTTAGTGTGTCATGGTAAATTTTATATCAAGCAATGATTATTCCCTGAGATCAGATGTACAAATGAGATGAGCTTTGGAGATGGATTGAACCCTGGCTTTAATGGCAACCAATTGTTAAGATCCCAAATTGTCTCATTATAAGATGTTTTCTGTCTTTTAATTAATTGTGATGGGCAACATTTAGAACCATAGAAACCGTGTTGGATTCAATACAAGAGGAATCCTGCTGTCTTTTGAACAAAACACAGCACTTGGAAAAAATCCACGTGTTATATTCTTGTAATATTTTGCAGTCTTAAACATTTTGTTAATGCAAAGCATATCATCAACAGCAGAAAACACTTGTTTGTTTTGAAATACATGCAATAATCTAAATGCACTGTATCTAGGTGTAGAGTTATTCATACATACCAGACAAGGACCATGTTCTTCATGCTGGTTTGGGCATTGATAGTTATTGCTACCCTAAAACATGTTTATGTTTAAGAAGACAGGCAGGTGTGTGATCATGGGCTTGAAAACAGAAGCAGAGTTTCAGCTCCAGCCACACATTGTAATCCTTGTTCCTTATCCTTTGCTCTGCCACTTCCCTCCTCCTTCCTTTCTTTTTAAATGCAAAAGCATATCCTCTAATTTCTTCTCTTTTGCTTGAGGGTATAAAGAGATTTAGGGAAACACTGTCTGCATGAAAACACAAGGAAACTACACTATAGTTTCTTTTCTTCCATCACTGTGGAACAGATACTTGATTATTTCACATGCCAGTTTTCATTATTGTTTTCAGTGCTGTGTCCCTTTCCTTAGCTTCTGGAAAAATTCCTTGCAGCTATCTGCAGTTGTGCTTATTATACTGCTGACCACTTGGCTCCTATTTCAGACCAAGGATACATGCAGAAGCAAGCCAAAATACTGTAGCCTTTGGACTGTAGGTTCAGCAAGCTTAAGACTACATTCTAAACATTTTCATATCCATTTATAATAAGAGAACCTGAGGAATAGCAACAAATGGAAAAATCTAGGTTTAAAGGAACCTCTGGAGGTCTTCTGCCAGAACCTTCTCATGAAAGCAAGGCCTTATTCAGATTAGGATTTTCAAATTAAGTCCTGAATATTTGCACCAAAGAGATTATTTTGGGCAACCTATCCCAAATTTCAGTTTTTCTCTTTGTGAAGAACTTGTACACAAACTGAATTTACCCTGAAGAAGTTTGTGCTCATATTCTTTTCTCCTGTTGTCATGAATCCTCATGAAGAGAGTATCTCCATCTTCTCTTGAATTCCTTTCAGATATTGCAAAACTGAGGTCCACCTGAGCCTTCTCATTACAAACTTGAATTCTCCAACCTTTCTTTATATACCAAGTTTTTAATTATCTCAGCTTCTTACTGGTCTTGTGCTGGACTCACTCCAGCCTCCCTCTTTTGAACTGTAGAGATCAAAACTGGAGACAGTATTCCAGGTGTGGCCTAACAAGTGCCTATATAGTCAAAAATAACTCTTTCTTTGGGAACAGGAGTAACTTAACAAGAATATACCAAGTAAAACACATAATGTGTAAAAGTTTAGCAATTATGTGAGTGTGATTCGGTACAGATAGTTGTATGTTCACAGAATGCACATATAAATGGAGTTGTAAGTAAGAGATTTGAAGCTTGAAAATTTCAGGTAGGCATTTAACTGCTTCTATGCCTGAAGAAATTAGTATGAACATAATAAACAAACATCTAATAAGGTAGTTACTGAACAGTTTACTTCTTCCTTTTATGTCTTCCTTTTTTTTTTTTTTTTTCATTTTTTTCTTTCCTATGCCTTTGGGACCCATCTTCTACAACCTACATGACAGAGAAGGAGAGCTTGCTATAGAAAAATACAGAAGAATAGCAGTATTTTCTGTTTTACATAGGAGCCATAAAAAAAAGGCCTTTACTTCAGAAGGTTTGACATAATGATAATTTAAAGGAGCAGGGAAGTGAAATCCGTGCTGTTTTAGTTAGAGGTATCCTTTCCCAAGTGGAACTACTTGATTTTCATTTTAGATTGGGCAAAGCAAAAAAAAAAAGGAAGCTGAAAAAGTGTAAAATTTTTCTTGATATCCTTTGATCTTAAAGTGGGCAGAGTGCTTTGTTATTTTCTCTTCCTTGCAAGATTGGCTGCCTTGCCAAATAGAGCTTTCTTTGTCCAAGCTGCAGTGAGAGAGTTACTGTCCATGTTCCTATGGTACTCTCTCCTACGTTCACTAGTCTTTCAGCTGCTAAGGTTGGGTTCTTAGCAATATTTTTGTAAAATAGACTCATCTTACCAAGTGGAAGACCACATCCTAATGACCCCCAAGAATTTCCTTCAGCCTTCCTGTTTGCAAAGCTGGTATGCTATGTCAAAAGCCCCGTTGGTTATCCTGACATTAAAAATTTTAGAAAAATATTTTTATTGAATGTTCCTTGGTTGGATATTCAGTTTTGCTTGAAGATCTGTATAAGGCAATGAGATTATACTGATGCCAGAGACCAGTAGAGTATTTCTGATTTGAGGAGTTCTCATATTTCTAGCAGATGAGTCTGCATATTTGGGAATTTAATCTGGAAAGCACTGTGTGGAAAACATGCAAAGGCAACTGCTACCTGACTTGTAAAGTGAATAACTCGTATGAATTTAGGCAAGTACTGCAAGTTTTGCAAAACTCTATTACAGAATTTCCCGATAAAAGAGTACATTTGCTGAGTACCAAAGCTTTCTGCTTAAGAGGTGTCTTCTGTAATTTCCTCTATCTGTTACCTAAGTGAAAAGATAGAAAACAGAAAACAACATTTGCTGTTAGTTTATTTCTTTGGCTCAGGGATTCTCATATTAGTGTTTACTGCCACTGAGAACAGCAGGCGGTAATTTCCAATGGAAACGAGCAGCTACTAGACCAGACAACCCTCATTTACTTACACCCTGTGCAATGCTTCTCAGGAATATTGTAAACTGTGGGCTCTTTCTCATTTGTCCTTGTTTTAGCTGACATTGTCATTCATGACTATACTGTGAGTGTAAATGATGATCTAATGTCACTTCTATAATTACTTGGCACCCTGAATAAACTGTAATCCCTCTGGGTCAATAACTGCTCTCAGCTTGACATTCAATAAACAAGGTTCGGAGAATTGCTGTAGTTTCACTTTTTTTTTTCTTTTTTTTTTTTTTTTTCTTTTTTTTTTTTTCCTTAATCCCTCCTGGTGCTTTTCAGTGAATGCTATTCAGGAGTAGTTCTGGACCATTAAGAAAAGAAAGGAAACAACTGCACACAGTGTGAGACTGCTGAAGGGACGCCGCTGATTTTTAACACTTACAAAGGCCTCTTACCTGTAGGGTCCAATTCATCTTCAATGCAATCTTTGAGAATGACTTCAGGGGGAGTGAGACCCCCCAGTCTGGGAGGCTGCTCTTAGTTGTGTCATGAATCAAGGTTTTAAAGGCACATACTACAGGTATTGTGACTATGTTGTATCCGTCCTTTATGCCTCAAGATTTTTGTCAGAACTTGACTTTTTTGTTGTAGCCTTGAATGTGGCTTCACATAATGCAACCCAGGTAGGTGCAACCAAGCCTTTCAGTTATAAAATAAATTGCCTCTGTCATGCACAAGGATGACATGCAACAAGGACAAATCAAGCATTGTTGCAACACTGTCTGTGTTGGTTTCTGCTGCTCTAACAACTACCCAAAAATTGCTGCTCCATAACTACTCAGGGTCTACTTCTACCCAGACTGCCTAAAGGTCGCAGTGATCTTGAGTTTCATTCTCAGTTTTCCTATATCCCTCATCTTCTACATTATGGAAACAATACCATGTTTACTTGTACATTATAATGTCCTATGTGCACGAGCCATTGTCTAAGAAAAACAAACCAAACTTGTCCTTCTATTTCTGCCAAACCCAAGAAAGATTTTATTGGGTGGTAGGATTAATCATAAGGCAATTGCAGACCCAGCAGTCACTGCAAGAAATTGCTAATAAACTAAGATTATGGTAAAGCTGAGAAAAAAATGATTAATAAACAGCAAAGGTAAAAAAATAGGCCAAACCTTCCATAAGGTGAGGGCTGAGAAAAGTAAATCTGGAACTGCTTCTAGGACTTGACTTTTCAAAAGAGACTTTCATGACACAGAAGTTCAGAGTCACCTGGACTTCTGGTCTATATGTCGTGTTTTGAACAAGGAAGAGCAGCATATCAAGAAGGAGTGAAAGGGAGAAAAACTGAAGTGGTCCAGACATTGTGTACAGAATTGAAAGAAACTACAAAAAAATTATCATAGGAAAGATGATAGATTCGATGATGGATGGTGGATGATGCCAGAATTTCTTGCCAGAGAGGTTGTGTTCAGACCAATATTTCATGGTTTTACAAGGGCAGATGGACTCTGAGGACTCTTAAAACAAGCATTTCCTTTTACTAATCTCTCCTATTTATATTATTTATATTTAATATTTATTTTTTTTTATAATATTTAGGTGTGTTTTGCATACAGCTCCAGAAAACTTTGGAGTCACTGTTAAATGTTGGTACTGTAAACAGTAATAAGCCAGCTGCATCCCTGCCAGCAAAGCAGTGCCTCACCACTATGAACAAAAACACCAGAGCAAATTAATATTTGCCTAATTGAATATCTGTGCTTTGATGACCAATCCTGCGCTCCTTCTAAAAAGGAATATATTAAACTAGTGTATTAGTCCCAGATAGACCATTCATGAACATGCTGAGAAAGAGTTGAAAGTAACACAGTTGGCACAGATGCAAGGGCAGCAAAAGAGGGTTGCTTTCCTGGCGTGTGTTGCTAAGCAGCAGAAACACACCCAAGTCTTACAACCCAGGTTAGGGTGTCTGTTAGTCTATAGACAAACATCCTGGACACTTTAGTAGATGCTCTCAGTATTTTTGATAAAAATGCATGTAGATCTTTTTCCCAAGATATTTTTCGGTGCCAACATGTAGTGAAATCCACTGAGATCCTTTCTTGCAATTAGGTAGCAAAGGGACAATAAAAAGTCTTAACACTCTCAGGAATAAAAATTACAGCTTTAACCACATTATATGTAATAAGTTCCTTAAATTGTTCCCTATAGCTTTAAACTCCTCTTAAACACCATTTCCTTTGGCTGGGAACAAAGATCACCACACAGGAGAAAATCTCTGCACTTAAAAGGTAAAAGGCAGAAAAATACTTTGTTCTTCTACATATCAGTAAGAGAATCTTTATAGGGGACAAAGTATGAAGGGGAAATAGAAGTGTAGATGGATTTCATCACTATTTTGTCCCCTTGAACAGTCATGTTACCTTTCTTGATCAGTGTCTTTGTCAGAAACACTTCACAGCATTCAAAGACTGACTCAGATCAGGAACTCCAAATGAAAACTTTGAGTGAGCAATGAGGAACAGAGAGGATCCAGCACTGGAGAAGAAACAGAAGACCTGTGGAAGAAGGAGCAGAGCCTGAAAGAAGCAGAGAGGACAGTGCCCCAGGACACCATGAATCTTCAAAATGATACACATAATGGCATAAATTGGCCCAACATGGTATCACTTCCAATGCGCCACTAGCAGTATTCGCTCTTTGTGCTGCTGTGCAGGTGTTCTAGGTCAGTAAACAACAGAACCCATGTCACCCAGGTCTTTAACGACTCATTCTGGACATGTGGAGAATAAAATGAAGTACAGCAAATCCTTGAGGGCTAGAGCTTCCATAAGCACAGGGATAAAGCTCGGGGAGAAGGTACATTCCCTGTCCCTGGTAACATTTAAAGTCAGGTTGGACTCTGAGAAACCTGATCTAGATGCAGATGTTCCTGCTCATTGCAGGGCAGTTGGACTAACTGGTCCTTAAGTACCTTTGAAACGTCACTTCCAACCCAAACTATTCTGTGATTTTATGATAAACAGCTTGCCCTCTCCTCACACTGGTTTTATTTTTTTTTTTTTAATTCCAGGAAAATATTGTTCAATATTTTGAACAATTTTTAACTTATCAACATATTTTTTTAGCACCATGATAAATCCCTTTGTTGCTTTTCTAAGGTCTTTTAGTATTTTAATAAAACATTTTCCAAATACTTCTGTTATCTGACTAACAGGTGTGGCATAATTCTATATTTGTTTTTCATGGAATGATTGAGTTTAATGTCTTTTACTTTCTTTTTTTGCATGCAATAAAAACGTTAAGGACACAAAATGCATGCAATGTGTAGTATTATGTCCCAAAATATTATCCAGGCCTTCCTCTCAGAGAACTGTCAACAATACGGCATATATGACTAATATTTATCATTCAGGCAAAAACAAAATATTTTTCTTCATAGCACATTACTTAGTAACTTTTTTAAGGCATATCACAGTCTAACAGCTTGACAGCTGACTCTAATAGAGGCTCTTATTAATGATCACTCTGTCTATGTCCAGCTATCATCTCCCTGACAAGGCACCCCTCTAAAGACACTGAAACACTCAGAAATGCCAAGTGCATTGGCCTTCCTGGCTACCACAAGGTCTTTCCCAAAGAAAGCTCTTTCTGTGCAGGTGCCACACTACAGATATACTGAGAAGAACTGTTAGGGACTGTGGACTTAAATGCCCCAAAAAACTCAGGATCCAGAAAATGCTTTTTTTTGTTGGAAGCAAGCAAGCAAGAATATGAGCATAATACTCAGATTTGCACCATGTAGTGATAAAATATGAAGTGTAAGGTGGTAAAATTTGCTGATATAGATAAAGGCCTAGACAGTAGACACCACCTATGTGTAATTCTTTGGGACACCTGCAAAAGTAACAGTTTTTTGAAGTGGAGTGAATGGTCTAAATATCCCTTCTGACAATGTATTTACATCTGAGCATTGTGCTAGAAGATGCAATGCNGGTCTAAATATCCCTTCTGACAATGTATTTACATCTGATCTATAGCATTGCGTTAGAAGATTCAATGTACTTCTCCCTGGGCTTGTTCTCAGTACAATGAGGTTCAGCAGGGTCCAGAGGAGCAGAGTCTAATTTTTCATTTTGTCCCTCTATCTAGTGTGATCATGACATACTGCAGATCTGTGTTAGATATCACTCTCTTGGCAATTCTGGAATACCCTGGATGACTTTAACAACTAAAATTTTTAAAAATTACTTCTGAGTTTTACAATAGCTGTCACTAAGAGACAGGACAACACATGACTGGACAACATCCTTTGAAAGTGAATAGTGAGACAGCTTGCTTCCTGCATTACACTGAAGGACCCTTGGTCCTTTCTGCCACATGGTGCCATTTTGATGTTAATCCCACAGTGCTAACCCCTAACTATGTAAACAGTGTTAATCCCTAACTGTGCTGTCTTCCTTTCTCATTGTTTTTTTTCTAGGAAGATTATTGCTTTCAGAACAACAAAAATTCCCCAGACCAAACCAATCCAAACTGAAATGTATAACAAAAATGCTTATGCATGACATTTTTTTTTCTCTGGTTGTGTGGCCATTTCATACTGTCCTCTGATTCCTCCATCCTCCTTTGGCACAATCAACTGTCTAGCAAAAAGGTTGCTAAGAGCCTGTGTTTTATATTCCCTAGAGTGCAATCAAAGCCTGAAAAACCAGGGGTGTGTTGCCAGCTGCATCACTCATTTCTTGCTGCATGCCTGAAACCAAGGCTGCTCTGAACGTCTGCAGTAAGTGCTGAAGTAACAATGAGGAGAGGCAGAAAACAGAGGTGCAGAAACGTCTGTCTGTAGTTATGAAAGGGCAGAACTTTTCACTTTCACACAATTCACACAGACACTGGTACCTGTATCAAAATTATGAATTACAGGGGACTAGATATTAAGCATGTTTTCACTGGATTGAAAAGCTCAGATCTAACCCAGATCTGCTTGGTCCAAAATCTGTCATTATTTAGCGGTTGTTCAGTAAGATGTGTGAAGTGAATTGATAAGTTAATCTGGTTTTAGGAGAAATGTTTGTTTGTTTTGATTGTTTGATTTGTTTGTTTAAAGATCTTTCTCTGGTTGTCTAAGAAGAGAGACTAAATGTTGGGATAAACCAGGCTACATTTAATTTTATTTTTTAAGCAATTGGAAAAATGTCCTTAATTTTTTGCATATAAATTTCCAACTATTATCCTCAATTAAAATTATTAGCACTTTATCTTATTTACCAAATTTCCTGATTTGGATACAAAATCTTTTTTTGGGATATTGAAAATAAATGTATTGCTTTCCATTGTTCTCTTTGCCCATCATTTTCATAGATGGTTCGTTCTGGGTTACACATTGTTCTCTAACAACAAAAAAAGGAAATACACAGACAGACAGAAGGCTGAGTCGGGTGCCTGAAACTAGAGATTCTGAGAGTTTGGACGGGATTACACACAATTTTTTTTTCTTTTCTTTTCTTTTCTTTTCTTTTCTTTTCTTTTCTTTTCTTTTCTTTTCTTTTCTTTTCTTTTCTTTTCTTTTCTTTTCTTTTCTTTTCTTTTCTTTTCTTTTCTTTTCTTTTCTTTTCTTTTCTTTTCTTTTCTTTTCTTTTCTTTTCTTTTCTTTTCTTTTCTTTTCTTTTCTTTTCTTTTCTTTTCTTTTCTTTTCTTTTCTTTTCTTTTCTTTTCTTTTCTTTTCTTTTCTTTTCTTTTCTTTTCTTTTCTTTTCTTTTCTTTTCTTTTCTTTTCTTTTCTTTTCTTTTCTTTTCTTTTCTTTTCTTTTCTTTTCTTTTCTTTTCTTTTCTTTTCTTTTCTTTTCTTTTCTTTTCTTTTCTTTTCTTTTCTTTTCTTTTCTTTTCTTTTCTTTTCTTTTCTTTTCTTTTCTTTTCTTTTCTTTTCTTTTCTTTTCTTTTCTTTTCTTTTCTTTTCTTTTCTTTTCTTTTCTTTTCTTTTCTTTTCTTTTCTTTTCTTTTCTTTTCTTTTCTTTTCTTTTCTTTTCTTTTCTTTTCTTTTCTTTTCTTTTCTTTTCTTTTCTTTTCTTTTCTTTTCTTTTCTTTTCTTTTCTTTTCTTTTCTTTTCTTTTCTTTTCTTTTCTTTTCTTTTCTTTTCTTTTCTTTTCTTTTCTTTTTTCTTTTCCTTTCTTCTTTATTTTGTATTTAATGTTGCAGAAAATAAAAAGCTCATGTAACACCCTTGAGAGAAAGGCAGTTCATACTTGCCTTTTTTCACTGAACATCTTGTGACACAGGTTCTGTATCTGGATACCAACAGCCTGGTCACAGAGGCACTTACAGATCTCTGTTCAATGGGGAAACTGGTTCCAAAAATAAAATTCAAAGGGGAAGGCTTATATTTTCCTTAGTATCAGTCAAGAAAAGTCACTACATCTTTTTATTGTAACTTTAATTATATTTTTAAATTTAAGTCTTTGTCCATGTTCTCTTCCTTTTCCTCTCTACTTTTTACTGGAGCTGATGACCAATTTCTTCTCCAACATACAAAAAGCTTTGTACCTTTGATAAATTACAGCATTTGTCAAAAGACTGTCATTACTTTAATGATGTCCCTGTCTTGAGACGTTTCTCTTGTGTTTTGCTTGTCTAGAGAAAACTTATGCTATGTGCTTGGAAGCACAATCCTTTTACATTTCTATACCTAAGAGAGTCTAATGAAACACTTCCAATTGCAGTAATTTCAAGCTATTTTATTTAGACCTTATAGAAGCAGAATACTGTGCCTTTGCAGGAGCACATTGCTGATTTTTCCTTGAGTACTATCCCTCCATTCCAGCAAGGCAAATACTGCAATTTCCTTGCACCATATAATATCAGGTTGCTTATATAACTAAAATCCATAACATATCTTTAAGAAAACAACTCCACTGGATGTACAGCCTTCTATAGAAAGAACATTCACAGTTTTTGAAAAACACCAGGTCTTGACTGACAATAACTGCAGTTTTTAAGAGCTTACAGCCGATTTTAGTCAGAAAAAAACCCAACTAAACAAAACCAAACCAGCTAGCCGTCTGCAATAGCACCATCTGCTGGTCCTCAAAATTTGATACAAATTGTCAGCCTCTGACTGAAAACCATACTGCTCATCATGGGCACATTTTATGAGCACTTACTTGTAGGGAATTGTCAGTATAAATGGAAAATTTTGCAGTAAAAAGCAGCTCATTCTAGTCCATAATGATTTTCTTTTTGTAGACTGGCCAAGAGTTGGCAGGAGTTCTTGTTTCTTTTAATAGTAATCTGTAAGCTTTAAAATGGGAATGACTGCCTCCTGTTTGCATTTTACCTGAAATTAGGATTAAAAATAGGGAGTTTAAGTATTGTGAGTAATGCATGAAATCTGTCTAGAAGGGAATTTGTACCATTTGTACCTCTTTTTGAAATGTTTGGGTTTTTTGGTTTGTTTTTTTTTTTTTTAATGGAAGATACATATAATGTATTTTGGTTTTAGTTTCCATTAATTAAATTAAAAATATATTCTCAGGACTGGATAAAGAAAGACGGAATCAGACTGAGATTAAAGCATAATAGAGAAGAAAATTTTACAAATGGAAAGAAAAAGAATGAGGTGAAATCTTAGTGCTACCAAACTTCATTATCAGCATCCTTTAAAACAATCAGAGAAGGATGTTGGGTTGTCTTCAGATCAGTTGCATTGTTTCTCAAATGCTGATAAAATTAAATGAGGTTACTAAACAGAGAATGTCTACATTTCAAATAAGAAAAGATAGAATTTGTAAAGCAAAATAGTTTGTAAATGCACCTTGGGTTAGCCAATATCAATCACTTCAGTCATCAAACAGTCTTTCTTCAGGAATCTATTCATTTCTTTGCAAAAAGAATCAAAAAGTAATATTCAGTTAGCATTGGATCTTCTGCCAATACAGTGCTTGCTTCTAGATTTTTTTTTTTTTAATCTACTGAAAGAGTTTTTCCTGATGACTTACAGTAGTTTCCAGTTTGTGTCAGATGATCCCCAGAACAGTTTCTTCTTTCCTTACTGAATTTTGGATTCTTACAGAGAAGCAAATCAGAATGGACCTGAGTGATATATTTCAGACAATTATTTATTCACCAGAAATGTGTCTGCCAAAATGGAGGGATTCAGGAAGCGCCATACCTGAAGCTGAATTATCCAACAAGATTTACACAAAATGAAAAAAATATGGCAGAAATGGTGAAGGATTCTTTCAGAACTTCTGAGGCTTTTCTTTTTCAAACACTGCTAACAAAAGGCAAGGAAATTAAAGATTAAATACATCAAATTAATACCACTGTTGACAACATGAATATGAAGTTCAACAAGGTCAAGTGTAAGGTCCTGAACCTGGGCCAAGACAATCCCAAGCACAGATACAGACTGGGGGAGGGTGCTGGATGTAGATCATCCCTGAGGAGAAGGACTTGGGCTGTTGGTTGATGAGAAGCTGAGTATGACCTGGCAATGTGCACTTGCAGACCAGAAAGCCAAGGGTGTTCTGGCTGCATCAAAAGAGGTGTGGCCAGCAGACCCAGGGAGGTGATTCTGCCTTTCTACTCTGCCCTCGTGAGACCTCATCTGGAGTGCTGCACCCAGCTCTGGGACCCCCAACACTGACCTGTGTGAGTCCAGAGGAATCCACCAAGATGACCAGAGCAGGATTAAACTTTCTCTCCTGTGAAGACAGGCTGGGCAAGCTGAGGCTGTGCAGCATGGAGAAGGCTCTCTGGCCTTACAGCAGTGTTGCAGTACCTGAAGGGAGACTACAAGAAAGATGGAGGGGGACATGCAGTGTCAAGACATGCAAGGGCATTACAAGGGCATGCAGTGACAAGACAAAGCAAAATGTTTTTAAACTGAATGAGACTAGGTTTAGATTAGATTTTAGGAAATAATTCATTACTGTGAGGATGGTGAGGCACTGGTACAGGGGGCACAGAGAAGTTGTGGATGTCCCATCCCTGGAAGTGTTTAAGGCAAGATTGGCTGTGGCTTTGAGCAACCTGGTCTAGGCGCAAGGTGCCCATTCTATGCAGAGGATTTTGGAAATAGATCACAGAATAATCAAGGCTGAAAGAAATCTTCTAGGTCATGTAGTAAAACTGTCAACCTAGCAAGACCATAATAGCCCCCAAACCATATCCCTAAGTGGCACATGGACACTTCCAGAGATAGTAACTCCACCACCCTCCTGGGCAACTTATTTCAACCACTCTTTAATTGATTTTTTTTTCTAATATCCAATCTGATCTTGTTTTTTCACTTGAGACATGCCAGAAGAGATGATCATTAAGGTCCCTTTGAACTCAAACCATTCTATGATTCACAAAGGGTGAGGAAGTGACCTGCAGAAGGTCTCCAAGGAAACCAGAGACAGAACCAGAAACTGAGGTCAACCTGCAGTGTCATACTCCACTTGTTATAAGTTAGGCTATAAAAAAGATCGGTGAATTTCTTCAAGGCTTAAATGTTTCTTTAATATGGTCTGTAAGAAAAATTTGTTTGATTCTTATTCATGGTCTCAGGCTTGTAAGAAACACCTAGCAAAAAGCATAGGTATATACTGACCCATGTACCAACCAGGAGCCAGATATTATTCAATAAAAAGGTTTCCTTTTTTAATGAAAATTATTTGAATGCAGTTGCCAGTTTCTCAGAAATTAGGACACACAAATACATGGAGGAATTTTCCATGCATGGAGGTCCTGCAATTTCTGACATCCTTTTGTTTGATAGGAACCAGCCTTTAGTTGCTATTAGAATATGTAGCATACTTCTAGCACTTCACCAAAGTTTTTTAAAGACCACTAACACAAGAGGAATGTTTCAGTGACCTTTCCTAAACAACTTGAAAATAATGTGTTCTATTAAAAAAATCATACTGGAATTACATCTTTTCCCGGAACCATGCAGATTTGTTCAAAATGTTGAAAGTAAGTATTTTATTTTATCTTTGCCTTCCTTTTGAACATATTCAGGAAGAAATTTTAGTCAAAATGCAGTAAAATCAAGCTTGGGCAGTCAGAATTGTCATCAAGATTATGATTTGTGGGATACATATTCAAGTTCATGCTGTTGTTATTAATCAAATATTTTCCTAGCCCAGACAAAACAGAAGGTCCTGTAAATATACAGTTTCACTGACATCCTATTCTTAACCACTGAATAATAGGATCCAGCACACTATATGATCATACAGAGTGGAACAGCTGCCATAGTACAAGTTGAAGAGACAAGCTGAAGTCTCATTCTGTAGATAAGTAGGATGCTCAAGTGAATTCAAGTAAATCTGTAGCATCTGTCTTCTTCCTCATATTTTTTTCCAGAAAGATGTAAGGAAAGTTCACTTAAATGGAAATCAGAATAAAGCCAGTGTAACAAACAAAGCATAATTTAGTACACAATTATTTTTCCCTGCCATCTTGATTTTATGCAGTACTTAGAGTAAAATAACACTTTCATAAACAGAGGGATGCACATGTAAATTTGATAACACTTTTTATTCAGTTTTCTCCATTTCTCTCAACAGTTCAAAAAGATCTCTGTCTTATTTCCTAAGTTCTCTATGTAGAGTAGACCTACTGACATCCCTAGTCATTGAAGACCAGAAATCCTCTCTGACTTTCTTGAAATTCTGAAGTGACCACTGTTTTAAACAGAAAGAGTCTCTAAAATGAACAGGTTGATATGTTTCTGCATGATTCATGTTAGATAAGTTTTGTAGTATTTGTGCCATAGATGGATCATTTATAGAGAAAATTATTGAAATAAGTGATGATTCATGTAATGGAGATATCACATCAGAAACATATGCAGACATAGAAATCTTACAAGCACGGTCATAATACACATGTAAATATGGTGACACTTTTTGTTCCGTTTTCTCCATTTCTCTCAACTTTTCTAAAAGATTTCCTGGTCCATGTAGCTCTTCTTGCAATGCAAAGCACCTTCAAGAAGAAAAATATGAATAGCTATATCAAAATTACTCATGGCATAGCCTATATTTTGTGATATGTTTAGACCAGCTTAGAGTAAGCCTTAATAGTTTAAACCATTTAACTATAACACAACATGCTATTTCCATTGCCAGACAAGCAGACAAGAATGTGTTAAACAACACATTAGAAAACATTCTTTTGATATTTCTGTCCTACTCAAAAATAAGTCTTGCCATGAGTATAAAGAAACACTTTGCTTCTTTATTCAGTGACACGATGTGGTTGATTTTTTGTGACACACAATTCATTTTACATAAACTAGTTACAACACTGCCTGTAAAAGAAATCAATCTGATCAGCGCAGAGGGGGCAATTTTTTCATCTCCAGTTTGACAGGAAAGGGTACTGCAAAATGAATTACTGGAGGAAAGATGAGAGGATTACTTCTAACTACTTGCTGACATGTTCCTCCCAGATATCTTTTGGCACACTTTCACTGGGAACTGACTCAAGCTTTACAGAAAAATGTGTTTACAGAGGACCCATGGTTAGTATACTAGATTTTTTCAGAGCAACCTGAACCAAATCTATAGTATTGTTGATCTTACTATATGCAGTAGTTTAATCTGCCTGTGGGTGCTTCATGAGTAATGGAGTCAGGAGAGTATAACACTTTCACAAATTAAGTTATTTAAATATGGGATTTCAATCCTTTTTTGTTTGATTGAAGCAAAGAAAGTTTAGGACTGTTGTTAGGTGGTTATGATGTTGAGACGAGGATGTGGGGGGTAGCTACAAATGCTCATGAGCAATCTTCAGGGTGAAAAGGAGAACTCTGATCTACAGGGGACTTTGAAAATTCCCAAAATCATACTCTTCATGTGAACTACTACACCCCCTATAGTATGCCTATCTTTCGCCCATGTTGCAGTTGATTAATAGAGTCTTTGGTAATTCTCTACTGCCATTTTGTACATGATTTCACCTCATTATGTTGATTGCTTGATTTGTCTCCTGTGATATAGGAGACAAAAACAGCTTCCTTCTTTCATGTATGCATGTACATACATGTGCAAACGTACACATATGTATTTCTTATATGATTCATAAAAACCTCTGCATCCTTTGTGTGTGTGAAATCCTCTATTATAATTGATGAGGGCATTAGGGAAAGTCTTTAAGCTTTGTATCATTTAATAGAAATTTTTATATGTTCCATTTATATTGTTTTATCTAGTCTATTTCACTAATTCATGAGGGAGAGTTCTGTTGTTAGGGTTACTAACACAGAGCATGAGAGAGAAATACCCCTGAGTAAAAACCTTATTAACAGCTATTCAGTGAATTTAATTCTTTCTGGAATACTGCCACCAATTACTT
Organism: Promerops cafer; assembly: GCA_013398275.1. Lineage (NCBI taxonomy): Eukaryota > Metazoa > Chordata > Aves > Passeriformes > Nectariniidae > Promerops > Promerops cafer. The sequence goes on along the minus strand of VZSE01003443.1, from coordinate 1,660,572 downwards.
TTTGGCATGCTGACTGACACAACTTTTGCAGTATCTTATACCAACAGTTGCCATGAGTACACACCATCAGAATTACCTTAATTGGCTGAGTATTTTGGAAGTTTCAGCCTGGCATGACCTGAGCTCACATAGACTAGAGAAATGAGAAGGGAAAACAAAAAAAAAGAACTAAAACTTGATGTTGAGGTACACAAAGTCTATCCACCCTTCCTGAACTGTAAATATTTTGTTTTCTTTCTTTCTCTGACATGTTTTAACCTTAGAGATTCCCATTTAATATGACTAAAATTTAATTTCAAGGAAAAGAGGAATCATGGAATATTCTTAAGGTTCTTGTATTGAAAGATCCAGTGGCCTGGTTTTGGCCAAGAGAGAGTTATATTTTCTCAGTAGCTGTGAGCAGGAGGGGCTGGGACCCCTGTGGGAATGTCTAGATTTTTATTCATACCACCTCAGGTCATTACTGCAGTGAGAAGAAGGGCATGGTGGTGTAGGGAACAATTGTGCCTTGCTGCCCGGAGTCTGCAGTGAGCACGTTTGTATGTGAGCTCTCTTTTTGCAAACTTTTGTTATTAATATTGTTACTGTTCATTTTCTTAACTCACTCCTCTTTCCAGTAAATTGCTTTTAACTCAACCAGTGCTTAACACCTTTTTGTGCTTCCAGTTTTCAAGTCCATCCCCAAAGTGAGAAGGGGAAAGGGGGAAGGGGGAGGGGAGAGGGAGGGAGCAAATAAGTAGCATCTGATTTGGGATAGTCTTGGTGGGGGGTGGGACACTAAACCGAGCAGAGCCGTTCCTAAACCATGACATTCAGCAAAAGCAAAATACGTGTAGAAGGACCGAGAGGCATTTTGTGGGCTTTAGACACAAAGTACCCATTTTAGGTGGATAAGGATTTAGTCGGATGGTCATATCCTAAAGGTAGTGGTCAACAGCTCAGAATACTGATGGACATCAGTGATGAGTGGTGTCCCTCAGGAGTTTGTACTGGGATCAGTGTTATTTATTATCTTAATTAATGACAACAGATGAAGGGATCGAGTGCACCCTTGACAAATTGCATATATCACCAAGCTGAAGAGTGTGGTTGACACATTTGAAGGGTGGGATATCATCTAGAGACACCTTGACAAGTGGGCTCATGGGAATCTCATGGGGTCTAATAAGACCAAGAGAAGGTGCTGCACCTGATTTGGGGCAACCCTCAGTATCAATCTGGGCTGGGGGATGAAAAGATCAAGAGGAGGCCGGCAAGAGGAACTTGTAGGTGCTGGTGGATGGGAGGCTGGACATGAGCCAGTAATGTGCACTTGCAGCCCCAAAAGCCAATTGTATCCTGGGCTGAATCATAAGAAGCATGGGCAGCCATTTGAGGGACATAATTCTGCCCCTCCACTCTAGGTGAGACCCCACCAGGAGTGCTGCATCCAGCTCTGGGGTCCCCAGCACATGAAGGACACGGGCCTGTTGGAATGAGTCTAATGAAGGAACACCAAGATGATTAGTGGGATAGAGCACGTCTCCTATAAGGGAAGGCTGAGAGAATTGTGGTCATTCAGCCTGGAAAAGGGAAGGGTTTAGGATGACCTTAGCATTGCCTTCTAGTACCCGGAGGGAGTCTGCGTGAGAGATGAGGAGAGACTTTTTACAAAGGCAGGTAGTGATAGGACAAGGTGGGGATCCTTTGAAACTAGAAGAGAGTAGGTTTAGATTACATACAAGGAAGAAAACCTTTACTGTGAGGGTGGTGACAGGTTGGCCGGAAAAGCTGTGGATGCCCCATCTCTGGATGCATTCAAGGCCAGGTAGGATAGGCCTCTGAGCATCCTGGTTTTGGGAAAGATGACCATGCCTATGGCATGGAGATGGATCTTAAATGATCTTTAAGGTCTTTTTGAACCCCAACCATTTTATGATTCTATGATTTTATACATGAATTGGTATTTTCATGACTCTTAGTAAAATTAAGACCATTTTCATCAGGAGAGGCTACTTCTGTAATAATTCTTAGTCCAGGCTAGAAGGGAAACTTTTGAGTCCAGTCATCTGTGCTTTTTTTTCTGACAATAACAAATTTCATATACAGGAGAAGCACTAATTGTGATTGTGGACTGACATGGAAGAAGCTTTTCTTTACCCTACATATCTAATGACAGTTTATAGCTTTGACACATTGACTTTGTGATTTTCCTATTGTAAGCATAGTTATTCTTGTTGTCCATGAATATATTAGGATGATTTGAATCCTATTGAGCCTTGACCTAAAAGACAAGTTGTGGAATGATTATCTCAAGATAATGGTGAGTTGTATATATATTTATTTCCTTTCTATTCTTTTGGAAGAGGTTGCCTTTCAGTTCTATATACTCCCACATCTAGTTATTAGAAGAGATTATTGTATTTGCTGTCCCTAAATCATGCATTATTTTGAACACTTCTCTACTTTCCTTTTCTATTGTCTTTTCTCTGATCCTATAAAATTTAAACTGTTTTTCTCTAAATGCTGCTTTGTTGGGATATATATATATATATATACACACACACATATATATATTTATATACATGAATGTATATTGTCCACATTCAGGAGTAGACGAAACATTGAGATCTGTATATCACTTACATAACAGTATAAAAACAAGAAAATAACTCTATTTAATTAAAGTCAAAACAATTTTCTTTCTCATTAAGATCATTGTCAATTGCTTTTATAAAATGTCATAATTACTCTTAATGTCGCATTTCTGAAAAGAATGTTTGTGTGAATCTTAGGTCTAGGTGTGTCAAATGGTCATTGCAAACAGAAATATGAATCATAAATTCTCTCTCAGTTTTCAAGGTCCATTGTTTTTGAGGTGAATTGATTTCAACAATAAAAATTGTGTTTCTTGCATTCCAATGTTAAATTTATCTATCATCCCTAGGTATAAAGGACATTACAAAAATTAATACTACACAGTATTTTGTGAAAACATCAATTAACTGCAATTGTTTGTATCAATGTATAAATGAGAAAAATCTGTGCCTTCTCCATGCTGGGTACCAGAGCGTGAAGTGAAGGTTTCCAAGTAAATCAGATGCAGGTACACAATTCTTACCCAGTTTGTGTTTTCTTTATAAAGTTTTAATGTATTACTTAAAGTCTAGAATACCATGGGTCTAAAAAACAATATCCCCCTGAGCACTAAATGCAGAGTGAAAAACAACCCTTACCCTAAAGTGCTCCCAGACTAAAGGGGCTCACCAGTGAAATGCTTTGATTGAGAAACAGAAGTAAAGATACTAGTGTACTAACAGAACAAAAAATTTTCTCATTCAATCAGATGAAAGGGAAAGAATTTGAGAGAGGGTCCACTGGAAAAAAAAGCCTCTACAAAACAATACTGTCTAGAAGAAATTTTAAATTCAGACATGCACAGACTATACCCACTGTTCTCACTGAGAGCTGTCTGCCTACAGCAGAGAGCAGAGTTCATCTTTAGCAGTTTAGGCACAGCTCCTAAGTGATGCTTTGTATGTTGTACAAAGATTACATTATTCCTAGGTTGACAAAAATAACAGACAAGATTCTCCCCTACCCTCCTTGGCTTTTTGCCATTATACCCATTACTGAAACAAATTGTCCGGTGCTCATTATAAGGATGAGGTCATGTCTTGTGAAGTAGTTTTGGGGCTAATTTCCCGAGTGAATCAGGAATGTAAAGCTCACTTAAGACACATTCCAAAATCCAGCAAAATCAGGAGGGCTGTGTATTAAATGTTGGAATGCTCCCTGTGTCTTTCACCAATTAAAAAGAAAGATGTGGTCTTTTGGCCCCATCATAAACAGCAGCATCAAATACTTTACCCATTGAGTTATTGCATGTAGAGAATATAAGATAACACATAAGGACAACAGAAAGTACTTGCTAATTTTGTGGTAGGGACAACAGTAGTAATTTTTTTTTTTTCTTTATGAGTCCCTCTATACTTGCTGGCATTTAAAATAATGAAACACATTCCTATTAAAGATAAATTAAAAATAAAGCCTCTGGGAACTAAACTGTTGAATATATATGAAGACTTGAAAGCCCTATTCAAATATCCATGCTCAGCTAATAATATGTTCTTTGCTTTCAGCTTCAGCAGGACAAAAAGCTTTCTGTCTTCCAGACAATACTAAAATAAAGAGATATCAAATATATAAAATTTTATGTAACAGCAAATTCAGTAAAACAACTTGCTAATAGTCAGAAATTTACCTTATGTTCCTAAAAAGTTACAAACAATGGTGAATAGCAAACCCAAAGAGGGTTATTATAAAGATTCTCAGGAAAACTTGGAAGATGATTATTTGAACTGAGAACCTGAGAACTTAGTCAGAAGCTCAAACGTAAGGAAATATTTGTATTCCAGTTCTGATGTTTTTTATCTATGTTTGCACTGACAAAGATAAAGTTCTTTGTGGAAAAACATGGCTTGTTTCTTGAGCCTGTGTATTTTCTATTTTCAAATGTCTCATCTACAAGAGAGCAACTAAACAATACATGACACCTACCTTCAGTGTAGATGTGAGTCCAGCATTTTATAACAAGAACAAATTCAGCTGAAAACTCTGTCAAACACTTTGGTCAAGACTAAAGCTGATTGAAAGTTGCAAATATATTATTAAGGCAATAGAAACGAAACTCAAAGATTCACTTCACTTTTAATAGAAATCATAACTTCTTTTTTTTCCCCCAAATTTTAAATATCACAGAAAAAAGCTTAATTTAAAAGACAGCAAATATTATATTTATAATATTCATGTTTGTATGTAGGTGCATCCATATACATACCATGAATATTTATGCATGAATCTATAGAAATTTATTTTCCTCTTCTTACTCACATCCAATGTATGATAGTGAAAGTAATAGCTCTGTGTATAAATAAGGATATAAATAAGGATGGGAACTTATGTTTTTCAGTGGTAGAGTGTGGATCATCACCTTGATGTAACGTTTGACACACTGGACAACCTGAAATGCACAAGAGTGCACAATTAAATTCTTCTTTTTGGAGGAAGAAGCTGTCATGTGAAGAGGAGGAGATTTCCTCACCCCTTAATGTGAGGAGATTTCCTCAACCCTTAGTGTTTGATTGGTCTGTCAGTGCTGCAGGAAGGGAAACCCTTGTACCTGACCCGTCTGTCAGTGCCCCTTTAGGGGAACTCTTCACTGAGCAATGCTGCTGGACTGGCAGGCACTTTGACTGACCTATTCAGGGACACACACCAACAGCACAAGCGAGGCCCCTCACCAGGTCTTCCCACTTTATGACCCCTCAGCAGGTCTTACACTTCATTTGAGAACTCGTTGCCAGGAACTACCAGCACCTATGAAAGACTCACACGAACAGTTTACAGGATAACATTCTGTCTTAATATAAATTTGTGACTGGTTAAGCTTTGAGGATTGCTGGTGACAGTATCTGACTGCAAAAACATGTTCAAATCACTATCTCAAAATCCCAACAAAAGTATTCAGCATACACAGAGTACAGTTCTTATCCAACAGGTGTCCCTGTGAGGGAGAAAGAAGGTTCAGCCTGTTGACTGATACCAGCAATAATGATGGTGTCTTCTTTAACTTTTCCTCCATTCTTGACCTATTTTTTTGCTGTTTCTTTATGTTTAGGTGGAGCTCTGGTGACTCTAGTCCTGCTTCCCATTGTTACTGATTGGTGTAAAATTCTCTCACTTAACTTTTAAAGATACCGTTAAAAAAACATATTGCATGTGCCCAGTGAGGGATGGTTGTACCTTGCAGGTGGGAACCTTTGGGATGGATGTGTGCATCAATCTTAAAATTAGGCTATATGAACCAACTTCATCTAAGGAGAGAGATTTCATCACAGTTTTCGGCTCAGCAGCAGGACGTCTTGTTCTCCCTCCACTGGTTGACAGGTGCTATGTGGTTTCTCAGCTGCAAAGTACCACGGAGTTCCCCTCCCTGAAAGAATTTCCACAGAATCTGGACATGACGAGGAGTCACCACTCTGCTCCACCCTCCATTCCGCCCCCCTTAGTAGGTGCTTACTGTTGGGGAATCATCATGGAGCATACCAACTGTGTTCCATCCAGGGAGTAGCAGCTGCATTTTACCCTATAATTTCTGTACCATTACAACTTCTGTTAGGATGTGAATATAACATGTGTTTGATTTTACCCCCAGCCATCTTTCCACAAGGAGCACAAGGATCCAATCTCTCTTTAGGTCAAAATCCCTAGTCTACATGGAGAATTGAAGCTCTGCTTTTTCTGTGATTCTGTTTTGCACATCCACTCAAGGCAGAATTTATGAGAAAATGACAGAGTCCTTCAAAGGTTCTGGCTTGCTTTTTAGGTTTCTATCCTTTGGCACTCTTTCTTAAACAGCATAACACTGAAAACATTCTCTCTTCCTAATAAAGAGATGAAAGGCTTTTTTGGTGGTTTAAAAACAAAAATAAAATAAATTCTATATAGAAGTAACAAGTAAAAAAGTATTGAACTCATTCTGCTGATAATATTTACTTATGAACTTTTGCAATGGACAGTGGCATTTGGGTGAAGACCATTATTAGCTTCTGGTCTATAAACCACTGTGTTTCATTTAATAATAGACCTAGAGAATCTCAACCAAAAAGTCCTATGAGATCTTCTAGACTGTCACATTATTAATAAAATCCTGACTGGTTACTTTCCAATTTATAGTCAATCTAAGGCCCAGGTGCTGTCAAATTGTGCTCAGCACAACCGAAATTGTGAAAGAAAATGAAGTCACAAAGTCACAGAAGGTTTGGGGTTGGAAGGGATTCTGTATATCATCTAGTCCAATCCCCCTGTTGAAGAGGATTGGCGTAGATCAGGTTGCACAGGTTCACATCTGGGCAGGTTTTGAATATCTCTAGGGAAGACAGCTGTCCTATCTGGAAAACTGTTTCAGTGCTCCATCACCTTCAGAGTAAATAAGTTCTTCCTCATGTTCAACTGAAACTTCACATATTTCAGTTTTTGCCTGTTGCCTCTTATCCTGTTAATGAGCACCACTGAAAAGAGCCTGTCCCCATTCTCTTGGCACCTGACCTGAAGATATTTGGCATGTATTGGTCAGGTCTCCATTCCATCTTCTCCAGGCTAAACAGGCTGAGCTCACTCAGCTTTTCCAGCAGGTTGGCCTCCAGCCTGGCCTGGCCCAGGCCCCTGCATTTGTCTGTGTTTCATTTCATTAGGTTCTTCTCCACCAGCTCTCTGGTCTGTCCAGGTCTCACAGAATGTCAGCACAGCCTGCTGGTGTGTCAGACACTCCTTCCAGTTTTTATTATCAGCAGAGTTGCTGAGGATGCTCTTTGTCCCTTCATCCAGGTCATTGATAAATACGTCAAACAAGACTGGACCCAGTGCTGTCTCCTGGGCAGCAGTGCTAACAAAAGGGTTCCAACTAGGCCTTGTGCCACTGATTACAGCCTGCTGAGCTCTGCCATTCATCCAGTTCTCAATCCACCTCACTATTCACTCAACCAGCTCAAACTTCCTTAGGTTACCCTTGAGGATGTTATGGCAGACAAGTCAAAAGGCTCGCCGAAGTCCAAAAAGACCACATCCACTGTTCTTTCCTCACCTAGCCAGTCATCGCATCATAGAAGGCCATCAGATTGGTCAAACAGGATTTTCCTGTAGAAAATCTATGCTGACTACTCCCAATAACCATCTGGTCTTCCATGTGCTTAGAGATGACACCCAGCACGAGCTTTTTCATTACCTTTCCTGGGATGGAGGTGAGGCTGACTGGTCTGTAGTTCCCTGGGTCCTCCTTCTTGCCTTTTTGAACACTAGAGAGACACTGGCTTTCCTTCAGTCCTCGGGTACCTCTCCTGCTCTCCATGACCTTTCCAAGATGATGAAGAGTGGCTTAGCAATAATATCAGTTAAAATAGTATCATTTCCCCTTTTCAAAACAACCAGGCTCATGCAGTCTGTCTCTTAGGAAAATGAAATATAATTTATGGATCAAACTACCCCACAATATTGAACTATACTGTTGATATCCCTGACACAAACATCACTCCTCAGAATAAAGGTATTAATATAGCATAGTTCTCCTTTTCAAAACAACCAGGCTCATGCAGTCTGTCTCTTAGGAAAATGAAATATAATTTATGGATCAAACTACCCCACAATATTGAACTATACTGTTGATATCACAATATTGAACTATACTGTTGATATTAATTTAGAAGCAGAAAAAAAAAAAAATCTACAAAGAAAATCTTGTGGAAAATTTGTGTGAACCAGTTTAAAAATGAAATAGAGAAGCAGCATGCTTCTAAATGAAACCTTTCTCATCTTGCTGCCTCCATTAGCTGTAAGAGTAACCATATGAAAACTATAGTATTTTCTTACCCTGTATTATCCCTCTTGCAAAGTAATAATTAGTGATCCTTTCTCTAATTTTCATGTGAATGTGCAAATCTTCAAAGGCTTCTGCTCTGTTCATTCATCACTGTGATTCTTTCCATTCTAGGCAAATTTGAGTTGCTAGTCTCCAATACACAAACTTTAGATTTTTCTCTTTTTTTGAAAGGTTTTGATCTGGTGGTGAGTTGTGGTTTCTTTTGCTCTGTATGTTCTTTGATAGTTCATTGTCCTACAGTCAACCTGATGATGTAGCATCCATTCATTGTTAGCTCTCCTATGGTGTTCCTCAGGGGTTAGCCCTGGGGCTACCTGTACTGTTGGTGACATGGACAGTGGGATTGAGGGCACCCTCAGCGTGTCAGTTGTTCACTGACAACACTGAGCTGTGTGGGGTGGTCGATGTGCTGGAGGGAAGGGATGGCATCCAGAGGGACCCGGACGGGCTGGAGAGGTGGGACTGTGCAAACCTGCTGAGGTTCAACAAAACGAGGTCCTACACCTGGGTTGAGACCATCTCTGTGGAGAAGGACCTGGGGGTGATGGCTGATGAAAAACTCACCATGAGCCAGCAGTGTGTGCTCCCAGCCAAGAAACCATGGCCAGCAGGTCAAAGGAGGTAATTTTCTTCCTCTGACTTGTTCTTCTGAGACCCCACCTGGAGTGCTGCATACAGCTCTGGAGTCCCCAGTGTAAAAGGACATGGAACTGTTGGAGCAAGTCTGGAGAAAGGCCACAAAGTTGATAAGAGGACTGGAGCACCTCCCCTATGAAGACAAGCAAAATTGAGGCCATTCAGCCTGGAGGAGAGAAGGTTGTGTGGAGACCACTCCAAAGAGGACCTACCAGGAAGCCAGAGAGGGACTCTGTCAGGAACAGTAGTAATAGGACAAGGAGTAATAGATACAAACTGAAAGAGAAATTTAGGATAAATCTTAGGGAGAAATTCTTGGCTGTGAGGGTGATGAGTCACATGTTGCCCAGGAGGTTGTAGATGCCCCAACCCTGGCAATGTTCAAGGCCAGATTGGACAAGTCCTTGAGCAACCTGGTCTGGTGGGAGGTGTCCCTGCCTATAGCAGGAGGGGTTCGGAATAGATGATCTTTAAGATCCCATCCAGTCCTTATTTTTCTGTGATTCTATAATTCATATGATTCATTATTATGAATAATTTATTATGGAATAATGCATTATTTTTATGAAAAGTTTACAAAGCATTGTTCAGTTATTACTGCAAATGTCAGGATAACAAGCAGATTTTGTTAGAAGTATAGAAAATAAAACCAAATTTTGAATTTTTTAATACCATGGTTTGCATCTATTTAAAAACATATGAAATGAGAAATGGATTTTATCTGAAAGTTTTATCAATTATCTGTAATCTTAATGAAATCCTGGAACTGAAATTAAGTTAATATACATAAAAGTGTTGTCTAAAGTTTACAGGAAAAAATGTGAATCTTACTATTTCCACGAGAGACTGCCTTGAGAAAAGATGCTGATGATCATCTAATATAAATAACTCTGAACAAAGTAGAAAAGACTAGGGATTGCTATTGCTTTCCACCTACAATCCACCACTACGCTTCCCCCTCATCTCACCAAAACCCCATGAAGCTGATAGATGCATTTTCTTTTACTTAATAACATGCTTGTTAGGAGAAGTTAATGATTCTCTTTTGAACTGGAATGCACATGCCAGGGTGATCTATTTGTGCAGTACTGTTCACATTACAATGACACTTGAAATTCTCCATGATACATGAGTAACATTTAAACTTCTGGTGTGAAATGAGAAGATTCCCAATACCACCTTTAATATCCAGAATGCATTCCAAATAAAGTCTGCTTCACTCTGTCCTCCTAAATACAATATAAAAATTATGTCTTTTTTTAGAAAAAAATATTTCTTGTGAATCTATCCAAGTTCAATAAATTTCAAGTTGTGTGAGGTCAGAACCATCAGTAACAATACAAAAAATGCTTAAATGATTTAACAGCAACAGTCATATCCAGCAGCAATCTTCTGTAGTCTTAGGTTTCAGTCACAATGTTAAAAGTAGCACTAGAAATTACTCTCCAAGCTTGCAAATTGTTACACCTTTTCTGTGAAGAAACTAAAGTACAGTTTATGCTGCTATATGTAATTATTTATGATTAATTCAAAGAGTAATAGTCTCCTGATTTGCTAGGAAACAGCTGGTGTCCAAAAGGTAAATTTTTTTTCTTTATTTATAAGACATCACCTTCTGAGTGTACCATCTAATACAAATATACATCTATTTTCCCAATTTCAAAGTTTCTTTGAAATTCACTTGCAGATTAAATCATCAACTTTCCTAAGGAAAAATTATGTTTCTGAAATACTGAGACTATTTAAAGACTAAGTTATTTTTTATTTAAAGCTTCTATTCTGTCTAACTTACTTTCAGTGTTTAGGAAGGGTCTTCATTTTAGACAATGTTTTTTACTGTGAATAATTCAGCCATAGGTTATTGGTAGCTGCCTTCAAGTGGACATGTAAAGTGTAGATACTCAAATGTGTGTGCATGTATAGGATGTATTCATTATAAACAAATGTTACAAAATGAAAGTATGTTCTAATATGTGCTTGATCATTAAAAAAATGATCTACAACATTAAAACTTTTCTTTTTCTCTCCATAAAGAAATCCACATTTTCTCACTCATCTGAGTGACATAATTCTGATATCTAGGAGTAGTAACTGTCAAAAAGTTATTTTCAAGTTAATTTTCAGAATAATTCAGAAGAAATAATTTTTGCTTTGCAATTGTTTGTTCATGTACATTTTGGCATGCCAAGAAAACTTTAGATCAGAAAGAGCAATAGGCAATTTATTGATATTTACGATGATTTGATGATCCTTTTCTTTTTATAGGTTAGATTTGAAGACACTTGGAAGTAACACTAAGGCAATATTTCACAGTGGAAATTAAACAAAAAACAATTAAAAGTTCTGTGGAGTTAAATCTATATTTCCATATCTAATTATTGGCATAGTGACACTATTGACTCTGCAGTGAAAGGGTAGGTGAGACTGCTGAGGTTAGCTTTAAAATATGCTCTGAACATCTGTGCAGGTTTCGTCTGAATATGCAATATTAATTCTGCTATTCACTTAAAAATAAGAGCAATTTCTACAGCCATGGTAAAAATATACATAGTATATATTACATGCAAGATACATTAAAGTTCCTTAGAAATTATTTGCTTTCAGGTTAGCTTGAGTTGATGTATAATACTCTTTTATATACAATAAGAAATCCCCATATTTTAATTTTCCTCAGCATATACTGGTTGCTATTTCTAACAGTACTTTAATATTAAGTAGTCTGGATCCATTATGTTTGTGACTGACTCGCATTTTATTAATGAGGATTTTGATAGCGCTTTTATGCTTACCCCTAAAAAGAAAGAGGAAGACTAATTCATTCCCAAATTGATACAAGAGAAAAGAAAGATCCATCACAAAGTTATGAGATTAATTGTCAGAAAAATATTTTCCTAATCTCTGATTTTTAAAGCCTTTCTTATATTCTTAAGCAAGAGGGTTTTATCCTTTCAAAAATTCTCTTTTCCAGTCTGGATCTCACACCCTTGAAGTTGTAGGAAACTCATTCAGTCCAATTGGTGCAGGGTCAAACACTTAATCCTACTGTTACAGGTTTGTATGTTCTTGTTATCTGTGTAAATGTTAAATCCTGTTTTCAGCCCCGATAAGTTCTTGGCCTTGGTGATACCTTCAGGCAATTAGTTCCCAAAGGTGCTTGTGTGAGAAAGTTTTTTCTTTTATCAGTTATTAAGTTGCAGCATTTCAATTTTCCTGCATGTCTAGTACTGTGGGAGAAGGTGGACACTCTTTTAAGTTTTCTCTCTACTAATTTTTCCATTTCTAAGTTTTTCAATCCTGTTTCTTCAGTAAACAGTCCAGCCCTTTTCAGTTATAGGGAGGCAGAATTAGGAGTGTCTCTGCTGAAAGTAATGCTGAGTGAGTTTGTTCTTGGTCTAATTGAACATTAGCTCTCAGGAATGCTACTTCCACATTCTAATCTACAGCTTTTTTTTGATGTTATGTCTAATTTGATTTTAAAATAAGTGTTAATTTAACTATTTTGGGAAAGATGTTAAATGATTTTGACATACGGGAAATGTTTTCCACAAGCTAAGCTTCCTAAAATATACGTGAAAGAAATTATCTCGAAAAATAATTTCAGAGTATAGAAGCAGACAAATAAATCAGAAGGAATTTTGGATGTATTTATACATTTAATGTATTTTAATTACACTGGCACTTTCATTTTTCGGTAATTGCACCTTAATTGCATATATTTTTCTAAATTTAAAAAAGTAGTTAAAATGGCATTGTACTAGATGAAATAATTTCAGGCACTTACTGCAGCTGTTTTAAACAATACATGTGTGGAATAATTTCATAGTCTTATTATATAAGGCATTTAAAAACTGTACTTGAGCAACTCTGCCTGCAATCAACAACAATCCTACAATATCGTTTTTTAGTCATCAAAAAAAACAAAGCTGAAACCTGTGAACAAAAAATGCCTATTCCTTTTGCCTTCTGGAAGGCCTCTTGAGGCTCCGAAGTTTTGAAAATCATTTAACTTAGGTGCCACCTTCTCACTTTCGGGGACTGTTGTGGTTTAACCCCAGTTGACACCTAAGCTCCTTGCAGCTGCTCTTTCACACTCTCCTGGTGGGATGGGGGAGAGAACCAGAGGATAAAAGTGAGAAAACTCACGGGTTGAGAAAAAGACAGTTTAATAGGGAAAGCAAAAGCCAGACACATGAACAAAGCAAAACAAGGACTTAATTCACTGCTTCCCATGGGCAGACAGGTGTTCAGCCATTCCCAGGAAAGCAGGGCTCCATCACACGTAATGGTGACTTGGGAAGACAAACACCATCTCTCTGGACATCGCCCCCCTTCCTTCTTTCCCACTTTTATGTGCTGAGTGTGACACTCTGTGGTCTGGAATATCCCTTAGGTCAGTTGGGGTCAGCTGTCTCAACTGTGTCACCTCCCAACTTCCCATGCATCCCCTACTTCCTTGACAGCAGGGCAGTGTGAGGAGCAGAAAAGGCTGCGGCTCTTTCCAAGCACTGCTTGGCAATAACAAAAACATCCCTGTGTTAGTGGCACTGTTTTCAGCAAAAATCAAAACCCAGCCCCTTATCAGCTACCAGGAAGAAAATATTCTTTTTTCTAACTAAAACTAGCACAGAGACTATCTCAAGGAGTTTTCCATAGAGATATATATGGCTCTTACTGTTTATTACTTTCGGAAACATTTTCATACTGTGCCTGTCTGAATATTAAGGCCATGAACCCAAAATTTATGCCAGGTTTCTGTATGTGGCAGGTGTTTTGGATTCGCTTATGAGAAACACGTTATGAAATATTATTTCTTGAAAATGTAGGACTTTATTTTAATACCACTCACATGTGTAATGTGTGTCATGCTTGACAGTGACCACAGTCAGTTTGTGGAACCTGAGATTACATTTCAATTTAGGAGATTTCAGCCTTTTAATTGTACATAATTGGAATAATCTAGCAAGCTGCTAACACTGCAGCAATTAATATTGCAATTAATATCATTTTAGTGGCCAGGCACCACACTGAAGGTGAAGACTCATTTTGTACAAGGCATTAACATATTCTACAATTCTCTGTGAAGGATTTGTTGTTCAATCTAAGACTAAGGACAAGTGTAGCCCTGACAGACAATCTGAAAAAAGTTGAAATCAGCAAATAGCATCTTTGCCAGAAATCTGTTGTTGTATGTCTATGGATTTCATTATACCTTAAATGTTTATGCTAAAGCTCTCTCAGGAGCTCTGTTCGAAAGCAATAAATTTCATTGTGGCTCTTTGTGTTGGATTTTTGCTTTTTTTTGTTGTTGTGCATTTTGCTTTTCATAGTCCAGTGTGTGTTTAACAGTATGTAGGCTATTTCCTCTGGTCCTGCCCTTATTATATATACTGATTCAGTATTGGTGATCCAATAAACTGTTTATAGGCCACTGCTAATGAGAAGCAATTATTTGTAATTTTAGATTTTGAGATGTTTATAGAGACATTGTAATAAAGTTTATGAAACTATTATGTTTCTCACAACCCAGTGATGCGCACCATTAGCAACTGGCACAAAGATACTGAAAACAAAAAGCAGACAATTACAGCTGGATGAAGTATGAAAAGTAAAAAGTGAACAGAGAAACATCCCTGATTCAATACATGCAACACTGAAATGAATTTGCTATCTTTGTTCTGTTTCCACCCAGGTAAAACTCTCTTCTGGCTTTAATAATGGAAACAGATAGTAGGGAATAGAGCAAAGGTTCCAAATACCTACATTATCAAATATGAGTTATCTATACATTCCCCTTTCCAAGCATAAACATAAAAAAGTAATGTGCAGTTTACTCTAGCTTAATATATAATAAATAATAACAGCAATACCATTTAGAACTTTTATAGCACTTTTCATCTGGAAATCTCAAAGCAGGTTACACAAGGGGGATAGCAGAGTAGCTCTGGCATCAAAGAGCCTTTCAAACTCACACATCATCCATTTGAGGAGTGCAAAGAACACAAAATCTGAGTAGTACGTTCCTCCCCTAGGCAAAGTTACAGCTAAATCTTGCATTAGTGGTATGTTATTTTAGCAACAGTCTAAAAGATGGGGAATTGCAGCACTAAAGCTATGAAGATACTTGAAGACCTAAAGCTTGGTATCCAAACTTCCCCCAAAAGGTAGAAAGTGAGTTCTGGGCCTCTAAAATCCATGCCTCAATGCCTTGATATCAGTCACAGATTCAGTCACCGGGGAATGAGAATGGCACTAGGACTTAAATTCTGCCAGTTCTGACTCTATTCTGTAAAAGAATCAGACAAGAAGTAAGTCCACAAAATTATCACAGATCTTTACAGATAACTTGCTTTTATGTGGACAGTCAAAGAAAGAAGAAAAAAGCTCAAAAATAGTCAGCAGATTATTTTTGCAGTTAAGTCTTAACAAAAACCCACTCACAGCAAAAATATATTATTCTGACTTTTTTGGGGAAGAGACAGTGTTGTTAAAAAGAGCAATCTTCATCTCTACAATTCTCTTTTTTCTTCTTTTCTTTCTTCATCTATTTTTTCAGCCTTTTGGACCAAAATAATTGGAAACAGTTAATTTAAAGCAAAAATATAGAAGGAAAAGAAAGGAAATTCAAAAGATTTCAGACTTTTTTTTCCTATTATTTATATAAAATATTATCTGAAAATCAAAATTTTTCACTCTTCTAAGTAAATAAGAAATAAGGTCATATAGACCACACAGAATACATAGCATATTGTTGTGGATGCCAGGGAAGACTAATAATAATTTGATATTTCTGACACAAATACTTTTTGAACTTTGCATTCATGGTGTTTCTTCCTCATGTAATTTAATGCTCCATTTAATACCTATGTATGTGTGATAACAGGAAACGGTCAGGAAAGATCACCTGCAATTTCTCTCCTGTTTCCTTAAAAAACAAAAGGAAAAAAAAATGGAGCTACATTCTAGCAACTTTTGGCACATTTTTCTACAATTTTCAGTTGATCTCTATCTTGAAATATTGCTAGGAAGACAACAGGTTATATATCACTGATTCTTTGATCTCCTACATTTAAATGGGGACACCAACAAGATCTTTCATGTTTAGAGGCCAGAAATGAGTAAAAAGCAATGTTTCATGTAAAGACTGACAAATTGTCTTTTCTTCTTTTTCTTCCCCCCCCCCTTTTTTTTTCTCTTTGTTGTCTTAAATCTGTCAGCTTCTGCCTTAGAGATTTAAAAAAAAAAATGAGATTAATATGAAAAGCAGAACTGTCATTGCTACAGTAGAGTGACTAGCCTGAATTTCTGCTGCTTTTCCTGCTGAAAGCTGGGAGATGTGCTAGTCTGTCTGTGCACTGAACTCACTCCACCTAACGTAAAAGTAATACATTTCATCGTTATGGTAAAATGAAGTTAATAACTATTTCCCAATTTTACCTCCATATAAAATGAAATGCATTTTAAGAAAATCTAGTGCTAGAAAGGCAAGGCTCTGTACACCAAAGATTTCCAAAGAGCCAATGCAATGGAAAGGAAGGCTTTTCCTGTGCTGAGCACCTGTAGACAAGTCTGTATCTTAACATCCTTCTTTGTGTTTCAGTTAAAAACAAAATCAGAATAGGCCATCTGACACGAAAAAATTATGCATTTAAATTAAATTCCGCCTCATACAGTAAGATATTAACGAACCTTTTAGGATTAGATTGTCTTGTATCCTTCAGACTTCTACTAATGCATGCCAGAAATTAAGGAGTTAGTCCTTGTTGTCTGTATTTAGATCTTGCTATTGAATCTCCAGGATGTTTTATACAGTGTTACATCCTAACACCAAGTGAGTAAAGGACATTGTGCATACAAAACTTAAATGAATAATCCTTATGTGCAACAGGTAGAACCTTGTCACATACAGAGGTAATGGTGAAACCTCCCCACCCCAGGATAAACAGTATAATTGCTTCTTGATTGTGACCTTTTTCTCTGGTGCAACAATTCTCAACATTTTGAGAGATATTTTAAAATATTTCTAAAATGAAGGTAATATGTTTAAAGTAAGTCACTGGTTGACTAGGTAAGTAGCAATGTCTGTTTCCATTCGAGCTCCAAATATTGCTGCGCAGTCATTTTGGCTGCACTGGATTGCTCTCCTAGCATTGAAGCACAAACTACAGAATTCATTTTTCAGAACAGCTTTTTAAAACAAGGAACAACAGAAAAAGGATGTGTAATCTCCTCCTTTGGTATGAACTACAGTTGAGCAAACAAGATGACCACATTCTGTTCAAATAGAATTTAACTATTGAAGCTAAGTGGTGTTGATTAAGCAATTGTTCCTGCTAAAGCAAAAGGCTTCAGTGGTTAAGTGGGCTTTTTGAAAACTGACCTTTTTTATCATCAAATCTGATTGATGGCTTTTCTTTTCAACTTACCTATGGCTAATAGGCTTCTTTGTGTCTGTCTATTGAGAAAGATTGTATCTTTAAAGCAGGTTATTTTAAAAGGTCACCTTATCAAACATTTTGCTATTGACTAAAATTTGTAGTCAGCCAATTATGCTTCATTTATGTGGCTGCCTACCTGCTGTCCTGTGATTGCCCATAAACTTTTTTTTTCTGAAACATCTGATTGCTTTTAGAAGTGTGACAGTATTTAAAAATACACAATCCTGAATATCCTTGTTCCTACCTTAGATCACATTGACTTCAGGCCATAGAAAGCTGGTTGGGTTTGATTTATTTTCAAATGTAATGGGTGAAATTCTAGGCTGACTAAAGTTAAAAAAAGAGTAAATGGATGAAATTCACTGAAGTCAAATGTTCACTTGCAAATTCAATTTCTAGTAAGAAAACAGACAAACTTTCCCTTATAGCTATTAGATCTAGCATCAAGGAAGTCAACTAGAAAAACTATCACTGACTTCAAACCAGACATGGATTAGTTCCAAAAGGATTTGTTTTAACTGGCTGAAGATTCCCCAGCCTTTCAATTTCACTTCAGACAGAATGAATGCTAAATCTAAATGACTCAAAATATCTGTCATTTCCCTTTTTTTTTTTTGTTTCTTTGTTTTTGTTTTGTGGCTGGATGGAGCTCACTGTATGAATAGGAAAATTTCATGTTACCATGCCCACACTGTAAGTGTTCTCTGACATAAGTGATTCATGTGCACTAGATTGTTAGAAGTGAAAATTGTCTTCCATTTCAGACTTAGAATGAAAAGCCATTGGGAAACATAATAACCTGTTCAGTTGCTCTTTCTAAGGTTAGAAACCAAACCTGGGAATACTGAGATTAAAATGAAGCATGGCTGTTACATTACTGGCATGCAAAGATCGTCACCTGTATATGACAGTGGTTTGTCATTATTTAGGACAATAATAGAAGACAAGAGAAACATTTTGTGAGTGTATTGCAAATGAAAGAGTTGACCATGATGGATGAAAGACAAAGAAATCTTAGTTTATATTTGTTTAAAGCTTTTGAAAGATACCATTTCTTAGAGGAGGAAGGAGATAGCTGTCTGGCTTCCTGCATATCACAGTACACAGGAGCTCCTTGCACTTCATCTCAACTTCTCAGTAGTGAGGTAGTAATGCTAAGTTTCTACAGCATATTTGCAGGCAAGAGGTGAGATGGAGCCAGAAGTAGTTCATTCCTTGCTGAGGCAAGCATGGAAATTCTTCCCCTGTACTCAGCACTGGTGAGGCTGCACCTCGAGTTCTGTGTCCAGTTCTGGCCCCTCAGTTTGGGAAGGACGTTGAGACGCTTGAGCCTGTCCAGAGGAGGCAACGAGGCTGGTGAGGGGCCTGGAGCACAAGCCCTGTGAGGAACGACTGAGGGAGCTGGGGTTGTTTAGCCTGGAGAAAAGGAGACTCGGAGGTGACCTTATCACTCTCTACAACTCCCTGAAAGGTGGTTGGTTGGGGGTTGGTCTCTTTCTCCAGGCAGCAACTGACAGAATGAGAGGACACAATCTTAAGCTGCACCAAGGGAAATTTAGGTTGGGTGTTAGGAAAAAGTTCTTTACAGAAAGAGTGACAAAGCACTGGAATTGTCTGCCCGGGTATGTGGTGGAATCACCATCCTTGGATGTGTTTAAAAAAAGATTGGATGTGGCACTCAGTGCTATGGTTCAGTTGAGGTGTTAGAGCATGGGTAGGACTCGATGATCTTGAAGGTCTTTTCCAACCTCGACATTCTGTGATTCTGTAATAAAACTGCCTGAGAAAGCATTGCAACGCTGCATAACAAATTAGCATGAGGTGTGAAGTAATGGAGGACTTCATCTGCAATCCAAATATGCAAATTTAATCACCTGAGATTAATTTTTTTCTGTGTTAGATAACAAGAACTGAAATCCGATTTCTTTGAATCGCTTCTTTGAGAACCTTTCAAAACTCTGGAAGCAGTTCATCAGGCTTTGGGGAATACAGTCCAGCTTGTTCAATCATAGAAGGCGGCACAGATGCCAGAAATATTCCCCCTCAAATATGCTACCTACATTCTTCTGAAAGCACATGATTTATCACCTTGAATGAAATAAGTATTCAATGTATTTTTATGTTATCAAATCAAGAATAAAAGCTATAGCATGAAATTAAATTACAATATTAAACTTCCTTATTTCCTATGAGTTTCTCATTTTTAAGAAGATTAAATGTTGGTGGTGATGATGATGATGATGACGACGACGATGATGATGATGATGACGACAACGATGATGATGCAACCCTCTAAAATTTGGGAAAAAAACAAGCACAATCTCCTTGGACAAATCTTTCTTGGCTAATGAAAATCTGGTGCAAATTTACTATAGGTTTTATTGCAGATAAAAAATTTGGAAAGTTGTCAATTCCCTTAGGTCTTATAGTCAGTTCAAGGAAAGACTGAAAACTGCAAAGCCTCACCTCCCAGCCCCCTCAGCTGACATTTCAACAGAAGTTCCCCCATTTTAACAGTGTCTGTTTGTCTTGCCCACTCTTCTAAAAAGAGTACATGCAAAATAAATCAACATGGCTGAAAATTTATTCTTACTAGTCACAGTATTGCTTCACAAAAGTAATTGTCAAAATATTTTTACATACTTTCATGAGAAAAGATTTTTATTTTAAAGTGGTTTGCATCATTTGGTAGTTCCTAATACCACTGCTATGGTCAAACTCTTAGTTACTTCTGGAGGAAAATAAAATAATTCTAAATTAATTAATCAAAAATTAGCTGTTGACCACAATTCTCATTCTAACATTAAAAAAAAGATGCAAATTCAGCTACCAAAATTAATAAACAATATGTCTTTTAGAAAGAGTTTGTTTATGCCTCTAAACAGCAATGGAAAAATTGATTTGAAAAATCCAAATTTTCAAGAGATTCAGATGATAAGAGAAAAGAAAACCCATTTTTTATGTCTGGAGTGATATAACCACTATGTAGTTTACAGAATGAATTTAAAAGCACTTTTCTCAATTGCTACCTTCATGGCACAATTTGTAATTATAAGAAGTAAAGGTTATAAAATTTTAACTGTTGTTAGTGACTGCTGCCAAGAAACGTTATCCAACAATTTAAACAATTTACAGGGCAGAGAAAGTGTATAAAGGAAAAGAAGTATATTATAGCATTTTGTCACAGAAATTGGCCAGAGAGAGAAAGCTGTGACTGGACACATCAGTAACTGAAGAGAAATTGATAAGAGAGGTAACTGAGAGTAAATTAGAGATTGCATGAAAAATTCCTTTTCTATTCCCAGTTTGAATTAATAAATAGATAGATAAATATGCATCAAACCCTAAAAGAATAAAATCATTTTCTCTGAACATTTATAGAATAAAATCTTTTCATATGAATTCTTTCTTCTTTAAAGAAACATGACTGAAAAAATGATTCCATTTAGTGAGTTTTCTCAAACTGACACATTAACCAAAAAATTATTTCATTAACATTTGAGCTAAAAAGAGAGCTCTAAATAAATTTAAACAATGATACAAGTAAATTTCCATTGTATCTTATTTTGATGCTACAATTTTTGATGATGACATTGCTTCATTGTCTTAATCTCAAAAGAAAATTTTATATAACCTCAAAATATTGCTGGGAAAAAAACCCCCAACCCTACATCACCTGATGAGCCAGCCTGCTGTTCTAAGTTTGAAAAAATGGACACCTCTTGCAGAAATTTTGAATTTACTTTCAAAGACTAGGAACAAAAAGAGATTTTGTATTTCTGCTTGTGTTTAGTTTATTTGAATCTTTTTTCTCCCCCTACTTAGTAGATCTATTCTTAGTAGATTTATTATTCTATTGCAAGTGTAGGTACAATAATAAAAAAGAAAACACTAAAGAAAATCTGAAGCCAATCAGGCCAGACTGGGCATGCAGCCAGTCTGATCCAGCAGGAAAGCTCTTACACTTCAGGGAATCAGAGCTCCTCGTGTGGCCAGACTTTTGAGTTCTCACATTAAATGACACCTTTTATTAGATCAGAAATAATTTCTGGGGTATGGTTGGTCAGTTTTTTGCATATATAGTTTACATCATGTCTTTTTACATGGTTCTGAAATGTTAAACATGATGAAACACACAGTTTTTGGTGGCAGAATCCAGATGTAATTACGGGAAATAAAGTTGAATTTTTGAGCCTTTTTTCTGTAAAACCTAATAAATAAAAAAACACTATTTTTTTTTTTCTGAGTCCCTGTGGCCAGTGTTCTGATGCAGTGTGTTTAATGCAGAAAACAGAAATCCCTGAATATATTAAGTACAAAGAATGAGCCTGCAAGCCATCTCAAAGGCTGTATCTTGATGACCTTTTACAAGACTCTTAGAAAGAAAATTCTTTATCAGCTGTTACTTGATTGGTAACTTATGTCTCAAACAGCAGGCCATGACACAGTCATTATTCTAGATCCTTTACATGTAGGGTAGTTTCAGTTATTGTTGCTAATATGTACATAAATATATATGCACCCATATGTTCACATATTTATTCATACTGCAAATACATTGATACAGTGATAGCTGGCTAGAAAGAGAGGATTCAGAGCTGTTAAAATTTATGGGTTTTTTTAACACTTCCTGAAATTTGAGAGAAATATGGGTAAGGAAACTTTTCTCTTTGTTCCTTCCTCATGTCTGCAACACACACCAGCTGACCAAAGACTGAGCTCTGAGTTGGGATGGTTAGTAGAGATCTGAATTTAAATTATTCAGATCTTATTACACTAATTGATGGATTGTGATACCAAGAATTTAGGGTGCTTCACCTTTTTATCAGAAAGACTCTTAAGGACTTGATAAAAGTTCATCAAAACAAATACTTGAACTTCTCACTCATATTGTGCTAACCTTTCATTTTTAGTTTAGTGTGGGCACAATTACAGGATGAAATTTGCAAATAACCAAACACATACATACATTAAAATTTGAACCTAATGTACCACCTAAATGTGCTTCCAACAAAAAGCTGATATGGCTTGGGGACAGCTAGGAAGGAGATCTAGCTGGATGATATTTTGAAAGGT
The DNA here is from genome assembly GCA_013398275.1 of Promerops cafer. Classification (NCBI taxonomy): domain Eukaryota; kingdom Metazoa; phylum Chordata; class Aves; order Passeriformes; family Nectariniidae; genus Promerops; species Promerops cafer. Next base: position 1,638,009 of record VZSE01003443.1, on the reverse strand, counting down.
AAGCAGTAATTAAACCAGAAGTTATGGGTTTCATGAGGAAAGCAGTGTGGCATATCATGACCTGAACTACACAGGAGATCTTAGTGAATTGCCTGATTTCATTGTATGATGCATTTCATTACATGATCGTATAAATTAAAATCTATTGATCAAATATCTCAGTACTAGAAAAGTCTGTTAGAATAATAATGCAAGTTGCTTACTTCCATGGAGCAAAACTATCACAAAGCTTAATTATACATTTGCTTTGGTGCTATTGCCATCCTTATGAGCTCAGGTTCAAAAAGTAACAACATTTAGAGTTGTGTCATAGTGATATTCACCACACACGTTCTCACCTCTTGGTTGTCACACCTGGACCACATTAGTTCTCTCTGCTGAAGCTACTGGCATGTTTAATAGGTGCATGACACATGAATTGAAGACCTCACATCAGTGTTTCTCATTGCCTTGCTCTCCTTGGTTGGCAGTTGTTTCTGTTGGGTTGTCTTAGTCCGTTTCTGCTTCTGATGAGTGTGATTGTTTACTTCATTACATTAAATTCACTGTGGATGGCTGGGTAGCAAATGGACAAGCTATAAGATGGAGCCATAGGATTGTTGTCAACACTGCAGTAAGCTAGTGCTTTATCATCAGAAACCAAAGAGTACTTAAATGATACTGGCTCTAGTTATGGTCATAATTTATTGGCCTCAAATGATTACTTGCTGTATGGTGCCCTGCATTTCCTTCTCTGAATTTCTGTTTTGCTGTAGTTGGCATTATAAAATCTCAGTTCTCTTGGACAAAATCTTTACCTCTATAATAGAAGAGAAGGCAAGAAAGGATATGCAGCAGAGAGGTGGGAAGGCTAATAATACATTGTGACATTGTGGAGTTTTATGTAAGGCCTTTGGGAAAAAACTCCAAAGTCCTCAGTCAATGCTGAATGAATGTGCCCATCTTTCCTGACATCTCTTCCCTCTTAATGTTTTTCTAAAAGGTTTTAGTCAAACAAGACATTTTATTGCATCTGCATTTCTGTTCTACACTTTGAAAGAAACTACATGGTTTTCCTCAGCATTCCTAAAATTTGTCAAGAACTCATTATTTTGACAAAGATCACACTGTCTTAATTTCATTTAGGTTTTCTTTCTCCATTTATTTTGGCCTGTGAAAACCCACCAATTTTTAGTTGTAAAATGTTCTTTCCCTAGAAAGTTTGTTCCTTCTTAAAAAATAAAATCCTTCCCAAAACCTATTATATTTTCACAAAAATTAACTGTTCTTTGGGCTCAAGTTAATATCTAGATATTAAATAAGCAGCAAGATCCTTTGTTAGGCATTATGAACATGATAAAACGTTCTGCCTCCAAAAACATTAGCTTCTAAAAGTAAAGGTGGGATAATGTTGTAACAAATGTGTGTTGTTTATCCTAAATTGTTTTCAGTTGCTTTGCCTTGCTCTGCTCTTGACAACATATACAAGCACCAAGATATTGCATTGATGACCCTCTCCAAATGTCAACTATATGAATGAGTGAGATCAAGGGACATCTTGGTACTTCACCTGTCATCGTTGCCTTCACAGCCTTTGAAGAGAAGTAAGACAACATCATAAAAAGAAGGTGACAAAACCCACCTCCATTTGAATTAATGCAGCTCAGGGTTTGGCATAGAAACAGCTTGGGTTTTAGTGCCCTTTGCAGAAGGTCTGGATAGATTTTCCAGGCTTGTTAATGATTTAGTTCTTACAATTTATTCTTAAATTGTCTGACCATATTGGACATGAAGCAGGCTGTTGATAGGCATCTTTACTCCATGGATTCCCAGAGAGCTTTGATGGAGTAAGTTATCCCATTCCCTCTGAGAGGATCCCCAGTATTCTTTGGGTCACAGCTGAACTGAGACCAACATCCCACAAGTCATACTGTATGAGGAACTGCATGGGGAGCTTTCAGCTTCAGGGTGTCTGTACTCATGCACCCAGTGGGAAAACTATGCTTAATTCACCCACATATCTATGCCTAGCCTATCACTTGCCTTGGTACTCCTCTTAGCTTATCATGTCATGTGAACAAAATAATAATGTTACTCTCACTTTTACTAGTTTCTCACATCTATTCATATTTTGTTATTGCATTTTTCAGCACAGGAAATTACCTCTTTTGTCCCTTTTTCCTTCTACTGACCCTTACTGTCCCTTACTGTCAACAACTGTCAAACAGAAAGGGAAATGTTTTTGACTTGGTGTAGTTTTCTAAGTAATGGTATTTAATTGATTCTCTAGCAGATGTTTTTATTCTCACACTTGAGTACAGTTTCAGCTACTGCAGCTATTGTTTAACTTTAGAATAGAGGTGACCATAGCTTAGTTGGTCCAATAATTACACGCTATTATATTCTCTTCATCTGCAATTGCCTATTGCCTTTTTTTAAATTTTTTTTTTCTTTTTTTTTTCTTTTTTTTTATCTATGATAGTCTTTCCTGGAATTAGTTTTTGGGCTTCTGGTTTCCTGGGGAGGGGAATCAAGAAACTTTGCAATTTGACACAACATCATATTTTCGAGGGTGTCCAGATATATTACATACATATATTCCAAATGTATCTTGAAAATCAATTTGATAGATGTTTCCATTTACCAGAAATTCTGGGAGGGATTACTGTATGTAAAGAAAAATAGTGCTTGAATATGCCTGGAGGCTGCAAGATCAAGCTCTTAGTTTTAATATTCTATTTTGCATACCTAGAATAAAGCACATGCTTGATCAATTATGCCATTTTTCAAGATTTTTATGGAAATAGCATGCTTAAGTTTTGCTTGAAATTCTAACCTTGCACAGTCAGTAGCAGTATTCCATTGGTGGTGGGCAGGCAGAGATTCTAGCCATACCTACAGTTTAAGGCTTTCTGTCAGATAATTTCTACTATTTTTCTCAACTCTCTGGCAGAATTCTGTCAGAAGAATGCTAAAGTAGTATACTAAGAATCTAAAAATGGTCCCTAGCACTGTCACAGATTTAGTGTGTGAGATGAGAAAGGGCATGTAAGTTTATATTTGAGGAAAAACCCCAAAAAATTAAAAGTCTCAATTGATTCTAATACTTGATGTTAATGGGCATCATTGTTCCTCTGGATTTTGCATTCCCTGTAACAGAACCTCCTTATTGCCATGTGGAATGAGTTGGGGTTTTTTTAAATATCAATAAATATTGAAATCCCACTGGCTTTTTCAAGAATCAAAAGAAAGTTTATATTTTCTAGTTTAGATAATTTTATAGAATTCGACCTGAGAAAAAATCAGTTTCTCTACCACCCACAGTGTTCCAAGAAGAACAGAATTAATATTTCTACAGCTGCAGCCTGTAGCAAATATTTCATAAAGGATTACAGGAAATGATACACAACTGATTACCACAAAAATATTAAACATCTATTGAAAACACTCTCTTTGTCATTTTCTCCCAGACAAGGCCACTGTTCTAAGAGCTTAAAACCTGTCTATTTGAGAGCCTTATGTTCTGTTATTGTGGCTGTTGCACTTTAAATGAACCAATGAGACTAAGGATTCAAACTTAAATTTTTGAAGTTCCAACCAATGACAAACTAAACCTATTGCACTTTCTCTAGCCAAATATCCCCACATTAACTGATTCTATAGTTACATTAGTATGTTTCTTTTAAAAGACTTTTTCTTAGATGAGTATTCAATCTTCGGGGAAAAAACCGAATGAGCAAAAAAAAAAAAAAAAGACAAAAAGAAGATATTTGATACTATAAAGAATATTTACCAACTACATTTGTTTAAAATAACATTAAAGAGCTGTGCTGTTCAACTAATATAAATTTGTTTGCAAAAAACCCAGTAACCTTCTGCAGAACCTGGGCTTTATGGAAATAAACTTCATATATAAGAAGCTCGTATCGTTTTCATGACAACATTTTAATTTGGATGACCAGCTACCAAAGACAGGATGGCATTATTCTTTAATATAATTAAAGATAAAAAGATAAAATGCAGAGTTTTTCATCTTCTGCAAAAACTGTCAAGACTATATAATATTTGAATAAATATGAAGTTAAATTAATTGTCAAGGTAGTTTTCAGTATTAATGAAGAAGGCCTGAATATTCCCACTTCTAGGACTTCATTAATTGTGTTCTTCAGCCTTCCTTAGCCAGTTGGTTGCCTGACAGCTTGCCTACCAAAACTTTTCTTTAAAGTCTTGCAGTTTTACAGAGCATGGACCATGCTATCTGCTGAACTCCATCTAGAAAGTTGTAGGAGAGTATAACATATGAAGGCATTGAAAAGAGATTCACAGAATGAGTAAAGTTGGAGGGATCTCAGTGGATCACAGCTGGTGGAAATCCATCCATTTGAAAGCCAAGCATGCCTGATTATTCCTAATTGGTTTTTCATCTTTCAGTGACCTTAACTAGGCAAACATTCCTAATAAGTTCAGCATGGAACAGGGCTTACTACAGGCAAAGATAGCAAAAAAGGAAAGCATTCCTGCCTCACCAGCTGTTTCCTGCCTCCTGAGCTCGCCAAGATAAATCTTAAATTTTCCATATACAATTTCTAGTGAGAATAGCTTTCAATTTTCTGCACATTTTCAGCATCTGTCCAACATATACAGATTTTGTTGGAGTCTAGGAGACTGAGAAGGGAAATAACAGCAAGAAAGTTTGTGCCAGCCTTTTCTTGCAGCAGTTCTAGAGCTCAAGCCCAGGATACGTATTCTGGTGTGTTCTGCTTGGAGGCTGGTGATTACATGTCCAAGATGAAAAGCTCCTCTGCATTATGAACCTTTTAGTTACAAATGAGCGTTTCTTGATGCGTATTAAACTTGACACATCAACTCCTGGATGAATTGCTTACAAAGGGAGCTGCTTAAGACTATTAAGATACATATAGTGAAATCCTAGGTGCTAAGTAGAGTTAACATTATTCCAAAGTGTATTTCTTTTTAAAGTGTCTGGTTTAGCTTAAGTTTCTCTCTTTAATCATGCACAGTGCCCCAGGCTGCCAAAAAGGCAGCCATCAGCATTGCTTAGTGAAGGCAGCTTAGTGCTGTCAGCCATCTTATCTTCCCCGCTGCATGGGCGATAGCTTTTATCTGTGAGTATAAACATTAAAATGGAACTGTAATCCCACCTTAGTCCTACAGAAGATTTCCAGCTGGTTCTCAGATATGGAGAAACTCCTCTCGTTAAAGAAAGGAATGTGTGTCTCTGTGCTTCTTTGTGCATATGTATGGTTGGACTGTAAAAATCATGATGAGCAGGAATTTGGACAGACAAATTCTACTATAGGAACTTTTTTGGAAAAGCTAGCTAAGCCAAAGAGACAGTTTTGTATAACAGTCTCAATCTAACATGCGGAATGCAATCTAAAATATTTAAATATACTTAGAGTGTGACACCATGGCCACAAGTTTAAAAGCTTTATTCTCTTTAATGCACCATTCTTTTATTTCTTTTAGGGCTTTTCCTGTACAGCATCTCAGACCACCCATTTAATCATGGAAATAAAAGACAGAAAAGGCACTAGTGTATGATATCCAAAACATAAGTTTATTTCAGCATTATTTATGAAACAGAAAGAAAACAAATTTAATCAATATCTTAAAATAATTTTACCATTTCTACCTGGGAACTGTAAGTTCCTTCCTTCTCAGTCATCAGTTTAATGCAATAACATTTTCCAAAGCATGCTAAGTACACAAATATAGAAAATAACACTTTTTTTTTTTTTTTTAAATCAGTAAAAAACATGCAGGATTATTTAGGGTTATATTGTCTCATCATTCTGTTAATATATTATTCTGTCCTCTTGTCACTGTCCCTGCCTGCAGCCACATCATTATTAGATCCTTTGTGCTATAGAACTGCCATTTGAAGCAACCTCCCTGCATCATTTTTACTGCAATAACACTTCTATTTTTTCTGACCATAAATTTTTAATTTCTTATTCTTAGTTGCTTTCCTCTCCTGTTAATGCTGTATGAAACTTAACTTTGGGAATACAAAGAATGGTCCTGGTTGAGCTGGGGTGGACAGAAAGGAAGAAAAGATGGATGGTATTGGGCTGTCTTTCTTTTGCTTTTACACTTTTTCCTCAAAACGGAGTGTGAATTAGACCAGGAAATACAGAGTATGAAGATCTCATCTATCAAGACAGAAAATTCCCATTTTCCCAGCTGACCACTGACTTGGAGACTCCTACTTCATTCTGAATTAAACCCCAAATTGGATGGAAATGATGAAAAAGGTTATGTTTAACTTAAAGAGCATTGTAATTGTCCTAATGTCAACTCACATCCTTGAAGTAGAATTCTTCCCTAAATGTTTATAAGAGTCCTTAAAATATTTTTGCTGGGTTATCAAAGCCATACAAAGGATTTTGATTCCCAATTATCATTAGAAATTAATTGAAAGAGGGTATTGAAATCCCTTACCTACAGTTCTGAATATGCAACTCATATAATGTGGATAAGCCGAAATTAATAGGAAATGGCTGCCCCCAATGCACTAAAAGCCTTGGTCTTGGCTTTCAGTTATATGAAAAAGAAATTTATTGTATATTTTTGAGATTCTAACAATTCTCTTAGAATGTTATTCCCTAGCACTAAAATGACAATGAAAAACTTAGCAAAAAATTATAGAAATTTAAATTGTCACATTTTAGAATCTCAAATGTATATTTATATAACAGAGAGAGATAGTTACAACAAGGATAACTTCTGTAATTTAACAAGACAAAACCACATTTCTACTAAAAATGTACACAGAAAAGCATATTATGTTTAATAGAATCTCTATGCTCTTTTTTCCTTCTCATTTAATACCTTTCAAGGACCTTTGATTGTAGCTGGTTTTAAGCCTCTGTGGTAGCATTTGACATTCTTACCCTGGGATTTGATCCAGGAATGTGTCCTCAAACCAAGACAAGTCTCATCAGACTGGGATTATTACTGTCCTCCATCACTAAAATCAATAGTTTATACCAGATAGATTAGAACAGACTGGATATATAAACTGTTCCTTGTCATTGCTAACTGCACAAAAGTAAATGCACTAAACCAAATAAATTGAAAAAAAAGCCCTGACTATTTCCATTTGGAATATACTCTCTTGATTAAAAAAAACCCTGAAAACCAATCCACTCTATTTTTACTGAATATTTTTTACATATGATCACAAAATCAGAATTATCAAATTATTCTTACTTTATTAAAATCAGAAGAAAAAAATCCCTTTCTCATTCTGTAGACCTGGATCAAGGCCCTCACAAACAGTTCCAGTAAAAAAAGCAGAATTGCTTACAACAGAATTTGGCCAGAACTTTTAATAATTATTCTGATATCATCTGAATTACAAAAAAAAGGTGGAATTAAAAATAAAAAAAGAAGGTTCTATTTTTGATGAAGCTCAGGGTTTTTCTTAATGTAAACTTTTATCTTGTGATGATTAAAATGGAACAAATTGTTAAAATAGTTCCCAACTTCCTAGTCATACTGAATGAGGGGGAAATTTTACACTGAAGAGATAATTGGCATATTTAGCTAATCTTTTATTAATGTAGCACAATTGTAACATACATCTTGTCTCAGAAAAGTCAGCATGGAAATTTTTATGTCATTATGCTGTGGCTCCACTTTTTAATAATTCTCTGTAGATTCATGTTATTGCAACAAAAATGAGATTTTTCATTTTTATGTGTACTGTATACTCCACAGTTCTATTCAGTGAGGAAAGAGCAGGTTTCTTTCATTAATAAATCTTTATGTGATGTACTTCTATTGTGGGAACTATGCAAAAATTTCAGTTATACATTTTAATCTAAAGAAAAATAATAAAATTAATTGCTCTTTATGCTTTTGATATCTAGCACTTTATACAAAATCATGTTTTATGGAACGTGTAAAAAATACATTCTCAATCACAAATGTCACCTGATTAACAAGAGGTTTGTGACATCTCAAAAAGCTATACAGAAAGGTATCAATTATAACTCTTCAGTACATTAATGTGAAAAATTTGACTCCTAATTTTGCAATCAGTATTTCAGATGAAAGAGATTTCTCCAGGAGTACAGAAACTCAAGCTACAAATTAATGATAGATATATACTTGAAAAACTGTCACTAGACATAAAGAATAGGCAAGAATTCCTTATTTATAGAAGGACAAAAATATCCTGACTCACCGAAGTTTAAAGGAGGTAAGAGTATGTAATATTCTGAAGTGTCCATTTCAGTGGTTCAGGAGGAATGCAAACAACTGAAAGAGAAATTGTGTTAACAGAATCCATTCCATATTTTAAACGTAGCCACCTAGACAAAATTTGGTGAATCTTGTTAGTGCTACATGAATACTTACACCAGAAAGATATGATCAATGACATCAATGTCATTGCACTTCTGCACTGATTTTTGCTATCTGGGTTGTAGCACTCACATTAATTGGGATTCAAATTCTCCAAATCTTTGAGCATCCAGAAAGGACACATCATCTAGGAACAAATATAATGGTGGATAACATTGGTCTTAATAATTAGGTATTATGTGAATGAAATTAGCTTTTTAGAATCACAGAATGCTTAAGGCCTGAGGTCATGTAGTCCAAACCTCTACTCAAAGCAGAGTCATGATATTCAGATGCAGTTGCACAAATGCTGAGTAGAGGGAAAAGATCCCATGACCTGCTTGCTACGAGACTGCTCATGCAGCCCAGGATGTGGACAGCCATATTATCTCCAAGGCACATGGCTGACTCCTCTTCAGTTTGCTGTTTCCTAGTCAGTCAAACCCCATCTTGCACTGTTAAGTGGGATTATTCTACCTTACGTGTATGAAATTGCATTTTCTGTGTTCACTTCTGTTAAATCCCCACCAGCTCCTCTTTCCAAGCTTGTCTAGGTTATGGTGGCAGCCCTGCCCTCCAGCATAATGACCATGAGCCACAACCCAGTTTTTACTGAATTTCTAAGGGTAGATTCCATTTCATGTCATATTCCATGTAATTTATAAAGTCACTCAACAGTTTTGACGCAAGAGTCAGTCCCTAAAGAATATCACTAAATGAGCAGCTGCCAGAGATCCTTCCAAATTTCCATTCACTTTGTCGTTCTCTTTTCCTGTCCCTGTCTCACTGATTTGCCTGTAATGACACCATGGTAGATGGAGTCAGGAGCCTTGCTGAAGTCAAGGAAAACAACATCTGCCCTCCTTGTTCACAGACTTGGCCTTTTCAACATGATTTAGTAAGACAATATTTGCCCTTGGTAAATTCATGAGACCTGATCCTGATCATTGTCTTGTTATCCATGAATTTGTAAATGGCTTCTGTTGGATTTGCTCCATAACATCATCAGGCACCAAGGTGAGGCTGACTAGTTTTCAGTTCCCTAGCTCCTCCCTCTTGCTTTCTTGAAGATGACTGTGAAGTTTGTCTTTTCAAACACCAGCAAGTTCCCTGATTGGTACGACCTTGCCATTATGGTAAAGATCTTTGCAGTGGCATCAGTCTGTTCCCTCAGTACCTCTGGATGCAATCCCTCTGCAGCCCATCAATTTCTGTACGCCTAGATGACCCAGGTACTGTGGTTACTGTTTCACTTGCAAAGACTGCAAGCAGTACAAGGAGCTGAATAATATAAGAGCAGACTCTACCACTTCTAAAAAAAGAAAATCAAAAAGGCGTAGAGAATCTTGGCCTTTTCTGTGTCCTGTATCAACAGGTTCCTTACCGTACGGAACAGTGAATCCACCTCTTTCTTAGTCTTTTTGCTGCTGCTATATTTATAGTACTCAATATCGACTAAAAGTAAGTGATAAGAATAAATAATTTTTTATTTTTTTTTTTTTTTTTCTTTACAAGATAGAGGGGAAAATAAGTTTCAACCAACTGTATTTGTGTTTGGAAACTTGAGGTGAGGGAGAACTACACAAAAAATTATACTTTTCTAGGCTGCTGATGTTAAAGTACTAGCAAATAGTCAATCAGCTTATTTTTCACTAATCTGAAGTATATATTCAACAAAAAGTAATACTTATTGAATGTCTACAAATAAAAAAATTACAAAAGACATCACCATGGCTGACATGCATTTTCTGTTAAGCATTCTAAAGTGTTTACTTTCCTTGTGCAATTTGAAATAATTCTAGAGCAGCACAAACAGATTTAAATTGGGCTACAACTGTTCCCCACTTCCTCCGTCTTCTTTTGTAGCTGCTCCAGCTTTCATTTGGCCTACAAATGAATCAATTCAACTTACTGAGCTTGCAGGAATCTATTGTATTTCTTTTTTGGGTTAGTTTTCTGCTGAGTTTGCAAGTGAACTGACACATCAGAGAGCCAAGATAAGCAAATGTGCCAGAGCAAAGGGTTCACTGACACTTAGACTTCTTTAATCTCTCACAAAACTTCACCCTGAACTAGTATCCAAAATATAATGTTCATCTAGATATTTGAAATTTTACATTTGTCTATACATTTTGTTTGTTCTTTCTATTTATTATTACAGTAGCAGCTAGAACTAAGTTAGATTTGCCTGTGAGTTATTGTACAAGTACAGGGTAAGAAAAAGTCATCATCAAATGGCCAGGGCAAAGGAAAGTCAAAGAAACAGAAGAACAGAATCTTCTCCAAATAGTGTCGGTATCTTAACTGAAAGCAGAGCTGAGGTCTTCTTAATTCAATTTTAATGCCTGTCTGCCAGAGAGAAAACAGGATTATGAGTGCATTTCCCGCTCAGAAAAAGTCTGCCCCTGCATATGAATATTGGTCTTGTTCTCCTCCCTGGCTGGGAAGTATCTTCTAAATACTGATAAGGTTTGACAGTGCTCCACAAAGTCAATAGCAAAACTAGTAACTCACTTCCAGCCCTAATTTATTTTATTAAAACAATATCTACTGAAGTTTGGACTGCAAACAGATAGGTCTCCCAGTGCATGACTATCAGTGCAAAGAAAAAAGTTAAAAGCAAGGAATAATAAAACACCCACCATTTTATAGACATGATTCAACTTACAAAGGATTCTGATGAAAATATTACTTCATCACAAACAGTAAATATGACATATTTCTAGATAGTGGTTTGGTTTTGTTTGTTTGTTTTCTTTCCTTATTTGTTCAATAAATTACAAAAATTATTTTTTCAATAAATTACATAACTTAAGGAAATGCTGTTTGAGTTTTTTTAAACCCTGGCTGCACAAAACCCTTGTATCAAGAGAAGAATGCATCAGCAAAGCTACACGTAGTTAATTTTAATGCTGGAACAATATTTTACTGTGTCTCCTGGAGGAACGATAATGAAAAGCATTGAAATCCACGAAAATGCTCGCTATGTGGCAAGATGCTGGCCATGCCGGGGCCGTGCCGGGGCCGTGCCGGGGCCGTGCCGGGGCTGCCCGGCCCGGGCCCAGGCGGTGCCAGCGGCTGCAGCGGCCCCAGCGCAGGGCACGGCTGAGCCCCTCAGCCACGGGCGGGCGGGCGAGAGCCCCGGGGAAAGCCTGGGCAAGGGAGGGCAAAACGCTGCCCGGCAGCCAGGGCTGAGCGAGGGGAACCGAGCGAGACACAGCCCTGCGAGCCCCGAGGGGACAGCGGGAGCAGGGACGGGGGCAGGAGAGACCCGGCAGGGATGGCCCTGCGGCCATTGTTACAAAATGGTGAAAGTTAATTATTAAATAAATTGATACTATGGAACATTTAAGTTCTCCAAGAGATGCTATAACCTATAGTTTTTTTCTCATTCTTTGAAAGATTGAAGGTAGTTGGAGAAACAGAAATAATAAATGACATTAGAAATTTAGCACTCCTATTTTGTGTTTGCTTCACTATTCAAAACTGAATGTAATCAGCTATAACGTCAATAGGACACAAAATCACTTTTAATTCACTGATTGATAGGAATGTGTTTAAGTATATACTTAAGAGATTAAGCCTATATTTAAGAGATTAAACCTTCGCTGCTGAATTACAACCCTTTTGGGATGTTATGCAGGTGGAGCATCATTGATCTTTGACAGGGATACACATAGTTAATTAATGTCTTAGAGGAATGGGAAAGATTTTTGAGCTCAAGTGCTTTTTTAGCACTTTCCCTAATTATTTAGATCTGAAATGAGAGTACATTGTATTATATAAGTTCTCCGAGATGTACATCTATAAAGAAGATGTCCAATCTAACCAGGCGAGCATTAAAAGTGGTTCTCCTTAACAATACCACTGTGATTTTCCAAATCAGCTTGCTAATGATCTTGAACAAAGTAGAGCTAAATCAGTGATGCATCCTTTTACAAACTTCCAAAGTCTTTTTCAGGAGTATGCCCCTGGGCTATCAAGCCAATGGCAAAACGTACATTAATTTTGAAGTGGCTTAGATTTCAGCTAGAAATCATTGCTATAAATAGAAAAGCTCTATCTGAAAAAGGAAGATTTTGCTTTAGAAGTCTGTCTTCTTCTAAGGAAGGAAAGTTGATCTGGATGGCTGTTTTGGGGGAAAGAAACAGGGAGAAGTGCTAGAGAGTGTAGAATCATAGCTGTTGACTGAAGCTTATTTGAGCATTACAGTAATACAGTGATAAACAGATAGCAAATACATCTGAACTTTAAAATTGAGGTCAGATGTCTTTCTCAAGCATATGTTCTAATGCCACGGGTTATTTGTTATGGTGCAGGAATTAGGAAGTATAGCTTCTGAGGCTGAACAGTGTCCAAAGGTCAGACTGGTTCATTGCATTGTTCTTACAGCATGTAAAATCTATGAGAGTATGAGCTTTGGAGCTGAACCTTGCATACCAAAGTATTTGTTCTCCTATATATAAAAATGAAGCTCCTTTATGTGAGAGACTTGACATACCAGAATAGAGTGCATCAGCCTGCTTTCTGAAATATTATGTTATCAAATCCATTGTGAGAAAATTACCCTTTATGTATCTGGTGGTATACACACTGCATAAATTGACAGGTTTTGCAAACTCTTCTTTACTATTATATAGGCTGCTATTTAAAAGATACTGTGCTATTTCCTCTCTACAGCACCGAATTTTAATGTGTACTTGATAAGATTTGAGCTGCAGTGATGTTCAACACTTTCTTATTTTGCAATTGTTGCTCCTGATTTGTACTTACATATTTTATTAGTTACTGGTTTTGTTGCTTGGTACCTGCAAGATGCTAGCAACAGTTTATGCTCTATTTGATTACACAGTTAGACAGTACAGTTTAGTACAATACAGTGCAATTAGAACTACTCAAAAAATCTACTTAGCCTTCATCGTGTAAAGTCATGAGTGGTCTAAATATTCAATGTGCCCTTTTCATGTAGACATTCTTCAGGAATGGGCATAAACAAGGCTTTTATTTTATTCTTTCCTTCTGTAAAGAGGGAGTAAACTGAAATTACAAGATAAATCCTGTGTGAATATTCCCTCTGGGACTTTTAAGAAATGTAAAAAAGAAACTAGATTAATTTCTGGTCCAGAGCATAAAGAGTGATAGAAGTTAGAGAAGAAAAACTGGAGCAAACTAAAGAAGTAGAATTGAAAAGATGTAAGTAGAACTCTTTATTTTGCAAAAGATTTTTTTTTGTCCCTCATCAGAAGACAGTGGTTCCATAATAATCCAAATTCCCCATGAAGATATTTCAGGGATATATATTAAAAACATGTATGTTCTTTGGGATTAGGATAGAACTGTTTGGTTTTGCTATCTGTTCCTTTCCTTTCTAAAGGATCAGAACGCATGATTTTATGTTCCAATGACTGCAAAAGTCACCAGGTCACCTGGGATGCAAAAAAATACTTACCAATGGTTGATTACTTGATTAGTTTGAAGAGATAGCTAAAGGGCTGAACAAGCCTGCTCCATATAATAAATCACCAGGTGACTAAAATACTTATGGGGAAATAACCAAATCCGAGTCTCCTACTTCCTAAGTCAAGACCTTCCTTAACAGGATTTTTGGTATTTTCACTTCTGCAAAGTTAATCTCTAAAATCTGCAAAATCTCACTCTTGTCACACTCATGAAGACCTGAAAAAGCATTCTGTGCTTGAAAATGTACAAAGGCAAAGGAGACATTTTCAACACAGCTCTTATGACCCAGATAATAGGAAAAAGAATTCATGTAGTGCTGGACTTGAATCCCTGATGCTACCATCACATAAGTCCTAACAAATATTCAAAGTCACAATGCTTGTCATTATCAACAATTTTTGCACTGGTACTCTGAAACTTTTCATTCTTTTTCTAAGTTTATCTCAGTTTCTTTAATCTATTTATGCATTTTTCAAAATAGATTTTTAAATATTATTGTAATTTCCTGGTTATGAATAGAGCAAAAATATAAGGAGATCATAATTTTCAAACACATTCTTTTCAGATTTTTGCTCTTGATGTCAGGAAATAAAGTTAAGTGTAAGATGATTGTATCAGTCTTTAAAAACATTAGCATCATTTTGAAGATCCAAAAAAATTTCAACCTTAGAATACTTCTTTGCTCCTTTTACAAATTCTTCAACATATATTCTCACAGCTTGCAGGCTACTGTCAGAGCTACCTACCTACAAACTCTGTTGCTAACACCAAGTAAAACTCTGTTACATTTAAACCCTTTTTTACTTTTTCTATCTCCTGCATGAGGAAGATTACAGTATGGAAGAAAATGTGACTTTTGAAAGGTACATCACAAAGTAACTCTTAAAGCTGATGGCCACTAATGGTGATATCTGCTGCTGTTACATGAGGTCAGATAATCACTAGATTAAGCAGGTGACAATCTTCAACCTGGTCTCAAATGCAAATTTATGTGAAATAAATACTCTTTGAATTTTAGCTGGTCTTTGTTTTACTAACTCATAAAGACTCATTCATGAGTTTCACCTAACTGAGTCCTTACTGTAAGTGTTTCTCATAATTTTAGAAGAAATTACAGAGAATATTATTTACAGTGCATTTTACATAAAAGTGTTAATGGCCTTTTCAATCTGTCTCTAACCTAGAGCTATAAATACAGGCCAGCTTGAGAAGCTGTCAGTTTTTCTGCAGTTACATTGGCATAACTATGTCAGCAGTGCTTCAGAGCAGGCAGTGTGCACACTAGCAGAAGGAATTTCTCCCTCAGTAGTTTTACTACCTCCATGCAAAATGTGCTATAAGCTGGCAAACCTATTCTGGTGGAAAAGCTGTGTTTATATGAGGGAAGAATAATGATTTCAACTGGAGTATGGTTTTCTCACATTATACTGACAATACTAGGTGGCAAAACTTGTGGATCAAGCTTAGTATTTGTCCTTGCTTTCTTGGTCCATTTCCGTCTATCTACCATCTTCCTGCCTAGCCCATATCACCTCAAGGAGCCTAATTTAAAGCCAGTATAGAACAATAAAAAAGAAAACCACCTAGGCATGGTTAGGCTTTAAGACAGCTGAATGCTAATGAATTTCCTTAATTGTATTACCAGCCAATTGGTTTCTCTTCTTCCCCCACATTAAACTATGTATATTGGTGTTTCCAAATATGCTTCCTAAACAGTATGTCATGAAAATACTATTCCCCTATAACTGTAATTCACAACTGTAATTCCTAAACCAGTAAAGGCTACAAATCACGTGAGAATTAAAAAAAAAAAAAAAAAAAAAAAAAAAAGGAAGAAATAATCTCTTTGCATTTCTTGGTGCACAAAGTTCTGTATCAACAGTAAAATCAAAACACAGCATAATTGGTGAATGCAAATAATGTGATCCTTAGCTGGAACACTGAAATACAGTCTTTGCTGTATTTTCTTGACACCGGCATAAAGAGGAACAGGATTCCACCCAAAACAATCATGAAAATCTTCATGCCTTTCAAGAGCCTCTCTGTCTTTATACATCCATATATATTTTAAACATAAAACCAAATGTAGCTAGGTCGTTTGTGCAGCAGACTGATACTGAGTGATTTCCTGTGCTTACTGCAATATTCCAGCTGCGGCATGTTGGCATTTTTGTTGACTTTTTTTTATGTACCCATATTTCCAAGCGGCTAACTCTCTGGTGTAACACTTCTCAGAATGGCCTACTGCACAAAGTCTGAGAAGTTTGGGCAGTTCCAACCTCAAGTGTCTCTTAAGTATCTTGTAATTTGTCTTTGATACATTATTGGAGCTCTCTCATTTAATGGTATTAAGCCATTTCCTCAGGCACAGGATGCCTTTTTTCCAAACTTGTTCCTTTGAGATCTGGGCAGCAAATTTGGGTTTAATCCACTTCCATCTTCATTGCAGTTTTACTGGAAGCAGCTGTTACCCCTTCTTTAACAGTTTGCTGGCTGTCAGGCAGCCTGAGGGACCCACCATATGACATCCGTCCTGGGTTCTATATATACACCTGCACAATATGTTTTCTTGGGGCAAGAGTAGAGCAAAGGGACTTTTGTTTCCTTTTGCACAAATGTATTTTCATCTTTTGACTGTAAAACTTTTATTTATTGCCTGTATTTATACTTGGGAACTTTTCATCTTTTGAATAGAAGGATTAATTCTACTTTCTGTGGAGTCTGAAATTGTAGTACAGCTTCACTGCCTGCTTTACTAGACATAAACATTAACATTACAAAATATAATGTGTTGCTCGTTAAGTATCATTGCAGCTTTATACAGAACATTTAGGCAAATTTTGGTTAAGAGAATAAGAGAGCCCATGGACATATCCCATGACCTAACTATCATGTTATTAGAAGTAGGCTCAGAAAAGATTTGTGTAAAATGGCAAGATTTTTGCAGAACAGAAGATAACAGTAAGATAAGCATGATAGTGTACATGTCAGCCATAAATATAAAAATGTCAAAAAGTGAAAGAAAGTTCTCTAGCATGATAGGGACAAAAAAGACAGTAACATACAGAAACCTGTTATTACATTTTTTGTTTCCTGGACTGTATGACAGACTGATGGGTCATAGTAATGGAATCAAAAGTGAAGGCTAGAGAACAACTCTTCACAAAAAGAAAAAAAGAAAAAAAAGAAAATAAAAGTCTAGAATAATAGTACTTGTCAGAGGACAGATAATTCAGAATAAATGTGATACATATTACTTCTTGCAAAGTTGAACAGTGAATTTATAGCTATTTTACTTGTATAAAGTTGTCTCAGTCTTAAAGATACTCAAGTCCATATGGTGTAAAACATATATTAAATTAATATTTTAAAGAGGGGGGAAAATTTACTCAGCACCTTAATGAAAAAAGCAGTAGAAATCTCAAATTAGAAAACTCAAGGCTAGCTTATCAAAACTGTTCTTTAGTGCTGTTATTTGGAAAATGCATACATATAAGATACTGATATTAGATATTGGAGATGGAAATGGCCAAAATTATTAATCAGAAGATTCTGTTCTTTATCCCTGTGTCTTCAATTGTGACATGTAGAGAGAATGGAATTTACGCATTAAGATTATTTTTTAGACCTTGTCTTTCATGTTAGGACATGTTAGAACATTTATTATTACAACTAAGAATTTGTTTTCTCAGATAACAGTCAATAATATTTTGACTCTTGTAAACTTGTTTCTTGGCAAGTATTTCCATAAGTTATCCTGATTATTTCTAAAGATTGTATATCAGTAGAAAAACCCTCCAAAATGTTGCCAATATCTGCTATTTATAAGATTGCAGGGAGGGAAGGATTTATATTGCTAACTAGAAATCTCCTTTACATTGTTCCTCTTGTTTACAAATATTGTAATTGAGTCACTGAACAACAGCAATAACAAATGACATATGGCTTAGATGATGCCATAAAAGCAGTCATAGATAAAGGCGAGGCAAATAGTTATGAACTGCTTGAAAAAGATATATTACGCTCTAGCATAGGTTAGGCCCTGATCATTGTTCTATTTTCAGGACCAGGCTGAGATATTTGCATAGCATAAGTAGTGTGAGAGATCTCTAAATGTAGCTCAGAGCATCTATTCCTGCTTAAGCTCTGAGCGCCTCCATCTGCGCTGCTTATTTTCTAGTAGAAATCCACTGTGATTTCTGAGATCCTGAAGGCACAGAGCAGGTGCTACCCTCCTTTTGAAAGCTGATCAAGATCATGTTAGAGGATGTAAACAGCAACAAGGAAACAAAAAATAAGTCCAGCACAGACAATTCTGTCTAGATGGTACTTTAAATGGCTAAAACCCAAACAACACACCCCTCTCAAAAAAAAAAAAAAAAAAAAAATAAACCCAAAAGATCCATGAAAGAACTAGAAGTGTTTTTTATCATCTACAAACAGTTCTAATTGAATGGACAAATTAGCCACTGAAAACAGCATTTTCTACATTGAGTGATTCACAGTGAACATAAAGGTACACTGTTCTGCAGGTGTTTTATGTTGGAGGAATGATATGGAAAACCATTTGATGGGGAATAAATGTTTGAATACTGAAAACATACACTTAGAAGTTCTGCTAAGTCATATCCAAGAAAAACCTGTTTCACTGATCAACATACTTTCAAGAATATTGAGGAATTCTCTGTTATTACCACCTGTTTCACAAAAGAGTATGTGATTTGTAGAAGATTTGAAACCTTTAACTTCCTCTAGAAGTTCAAGTGGGCAATAAAAACCAGAAGCATCAGTTATCTGTAGTAATTCTTAAAGTAGAGCCCAACACAGAAATGAGTGAAAGTAAAAATGCATGATGTTGAAATATTTCAGGCCTAGAGTCAGAGTTCAGGATGAACAAATGAAAGGAGTAGAGCTCAGAGGAGCTGGAGTCACACTTCTAATTTGGATTTGTGAACCTAGATGGCTGAGCTGAGGCTGTGGTCCGGAATTTTTCCACAGTTCAGTTCATCTTTTCATTTGGGCTGACTGCTAGCAGAAATAGGAATGCTACAATTGGCTAAATTAATTGCCATTTTCTTGTTTGCCAATACTGTTATCTTTGATAATCTAGTCTATTTTCAAGACCTACCACCAGTATATTCATGTACTTTTCATCTCTTTACATCAGTCTAAGACGTTCAGTCAATTTGCCCTACCATACGTCACATACATAGCTACACTATTTATTGATTCCTCACTTCGACCCACAAATGGCCTATAAAACCTCTCAAAACAAAGGGTATGATTTACAAGGCAATCTCAGCAAGAAACAGCAAATGGTCTCATACATTTAAATTCCCCTATAAGATCAAGTGAATACACTGGGCAAGATATAAGTTGTTCTGTACAAATCTGAAGTGTGCTTCAGGCACTTTTTTATGGGTAAAGATCATGAGGTGACCTACTCTCAGATGTAAAAATGTTTATTGTCCGGGACCAAAATCAGGGTAATGAGTGTTTCTTATTTCCCTATAAAAATAATGCAAAGGAAATGTGTGATTGGTAAGCTTAGCTTAGTCTCAGGTAGGGTCTGTTTCCTGCAGAAATCATTGTGCTCCAGATTCAAGGTGCCCGAGTCACTTGGAACAGCACACTCTACCACACATGACATGGAACGGAAATGTTTAAATGGCGCCGTTTCAAGAAGTGATTCAGCCCCTACACATTTTGAGATAGATTAATGGAGTCACTAATGGAGCTGGAATGCAATATAAGAAACAAAATGTTACCTTTCTGTTGAGACCCTGGATAGGTGGTGGATAGTGTGAAGTGAGATATCTTCAGGAACTTGGCAGTAGTACTCCTAAGGAAAATTTTGCACTATGATACTTTTCTTGGCCTCATAATATTACTTTCAAGTTCAACCAATGTCTCCATATAAAAATAGGAAAAAATTATACTAGAAACTTTAAAATTTTTTCTCGTTGTCAAAATTGATCCTATCACATCTCTTTCTATAAAATGAGAAAAATAAGTGAGTCTTGCTGAATGGTATTCAATATGCAGTGTGTCCTGCATAGTCACATCTAACACAGCACTAAGTCTTGTAAGAAAATGTTCAATGTATCCAGAATTTTAAAGAGTAGAATCCTGAACTGAAGTTCTTAAATGTATGTTTAAGCATCTAACAAAAGCCTTGTGCTGCCTTTGGCTGGGTTAATGTTCTTCATAGTAGTTATCAAGGGGCTGTGTTTTGGATCTGTGCTGGAAACAGTGTTGATAAATAAAGATATTTTAGTTATTGCTGAGTAGAGTTTGCGCAGAGCTGAGACCCTTTCTGCTCCTCATACTGCCCCACCAGTGAGGAGGCTGGGAGCATACAGGGAGTTGGAGAAAACACAGCTGGGACAGCTGATCCCAAAGGGATATCCCAGACCACATGGTGTCATGCTCAACATATGAAGCTGAGAATGAAGAAGGAGGAAGGGAATGTGCTTGTCTTCTCAAGTCACCATTAGGCATGATGGAGCCTGGCTCTCCTGGAGGTGGCTGCCCATGGGAAGTGATGAATGAAGTCCTTGTTTTCCTTTGCTTGTGTGTGTGGCTTTTCCTTTCCCTCTTAAACTTTATCTCAAGCCATGAGTTCTCTCACTTTTGCCCTTCCAATTCTTGCTCTCATCCCACCAGGGAAGGAGTGAGTGAGTGGCTGTGTGGGTCTTAGTTGCCAGCTGGGTTTAAACTATGACAGGCCTACTGTTTTAAGATAATGAGACGTGTAGCTTTCTGTCACTGGACCGGGCTTTTGTGCTCTTTTGCAAAAGCAGGTTACGTTCAAATAAGTATTTCATTGCTAAATCTCTAAAAAGAGATTTAATAACATGCTACAGTGGAGTTCTAATTAGCACAATGCAGCTTTTTAAAATCAAGGTATTAATTCCTAAGAATCAAGATATTAAATAATTCAGGCTAAGTGTGTAAATAATGTACTTGCTACCAGTAAGTTTACTTGGTCCTGAGAATAACTGGTTAAAGTAGTGGAATGATGCCAAAAAGGTGAAGATAAACTGCGGAGGAAGCATAATGAAAAAGAATGTGAAAAATATGAAGAAAAATAGACATATTAATGTATCATTAAAATTTTCATTGCGGTAAATAAAGCATGTTAAATATCAACCTATAAATATGTAAAATTACATAGCTTGATTTAACTCCAGGGGTTGGAGAATATTTTCAGATTTTAGTTCATAAATAGCAAATATGTTTGTTTTTTTTTTTTAATGTCAGGTTTAATCCTTAATGATACCATTCAGGAATGTGTGGCAATACAGCAAGATACATTTAGTGATGTCTATGGTACCCCAATGTCTAAATGTGGTGTATAGACCAACACATGCTGTATTCACTTTTTACATCTTATGGGCAGAATTTAATACTTTTTCTTTCAACACTAAACAGCAAAATAAATAAACCAGATGTATACAGGGTTCCATGTGGATGAAGAGAGTTACAATTCCATTTTTTTTTTTGTATTTTAAGGATATAAAGGGATAAAACTCAAAGGAAACCTCTCAACTCTGGTATTATCAGATGATGACACTTTTTTGAGAGAAATTACAAATGATTTATAAAGGTCAGCACCAAGTAGAATTTCAGGGAGGTCTTAACATTAATCAACTTTCTTAAAACTTTTTGAAGGTACGAAAAATATATGATTTTTACCAGCTATTCCCTCTTGCTAAGTCCATCGTTTACTCACTGTACTATATGATTGCCACTTTGAATTAAACACCTTTTCACACCATTTGCTGTGCAGATGGCAAAGTGCTCTGAGAATGACAGAGCTGAAACCCCAGGAGCTCTGAGCAGTGCACTGGAAATACATCACAATAAGCAGATACCTATTATCTACTCTTGACTTGGCTGTAATCTCCTCCTCCAAATCCTTGTCTATCTGCTCTTCCCTTTGACCTTTTTCTCAAAATACACTACCTCTGCACTTCTTTTAGAAAGCCTTGGAGTGGAGATCTCTGTCAAAGTCTAGACCACCCTCCGTAAAGTTCAACAGTTTCACAATTTGCACCTCTCACTGCCTGGCAGCCAGCAGTGGGTATCATCGTCTCTTCTGTGCTCTTAGCTGTGAACATGTTTGTCAGTGGTGTGAGGGAAAGAGCTGTTTAAAGCATCTGTAGAGCAAGTCCTGTGGTGCTCCCCATGCCCCTGGGCCACCCAGGTTCTACGAATTGCTGCTCTGGAAGATGGGTACAAGAGCAGGGACATCGCATCACCTCTCCTCCATGTATCCTCCCGATTCTGTGGCTTTCACATCTCCTTTACAGCTGCACTCATCCCTTTCTAAGCTTTCAAATCTTGCTTTCAGCTTAAAGCCTTGTACCAGATTTTCAAATGGTCATTTCCTAGCCAGATCCCCAGAATTGTTGTCTATCACACTGTTCATTCTGCCCATCAAACATCCTTGACACTTAACAATATTTTTTCCCTGAAATATTTTCTGCATTACATTGACTTCCAAGCCTATGCCCTTTCCCGTGTCTCCTCCCAGGTTTTTAGTAACTGTTTACTTGCTGTATCTTTTGAAGGGCTTTTTGTTCTTCAAATTCCTATGTTTCCTCGAGTTCAGTCACAACTCTTCATTCTCCATACTTCCCTTAGGTTAACTTCAATCATAGATGCATATTTGACTCTGAACATTTTGCAGGCAATGTACTGCTTTAATTCCATGCTCCTAAAGAATATCTTAAATTCTCATCTTGTCTCTCTAACATAAACAACTAACACTTCTGCCTTTCTTCTTTCTCCTAATCCACTTTCTGTCCCTCACCTCACTTCATGCTTCAACGCTTACTTTGACACCATCAGATTTTGACATATCTCATCATCCACAAATCAAGGTTTTGTTAGATATGTACAAATTTTCTGTATACTGTTTTCAGCTTTAGCTTTTGATAAAGTGGCAGCTTGCCATCTCCTTGCAACACCTTTCACAGGTATAAGAACAGAATAATTTTCAACTTTCCTCCTTCAGAATGCTATGTATGGAATTTAATCCCAGCTTCCCTTTTGCCTATTGTCTTCATTATGTCAAACAAACTACTTTTTTTCATTCCCAGGGCTCTTCAAGTACCTCTCTATTGATTTATTTAAAAGGAAAACTTCTATTTTCCTTCTACAGAATAATTTTCTATTGTATCTTGTTATTGAAATAGTCTATAAATATCTGGCTTTATCATACTTTAAATCCATCTTAAAAATCCTTCTTTTTAAAGACAGCATTGATGAACAAGAGGCTTAGAAGAAAGATGGGGACAGACTTTTTAGTAGGGCCAAAGGATAATTGTTTTAAACTAAAAGAGGGTAGCTTCAGATGAGAGATAAGGAAGACATTTTTACAGTGAACAGGAACAGGTGAGGGTAGTGGAGATTGGAACAGGTTTCCCAGGGAGGTGGTAGATGTTGCATCCCTGCAAACATTCGAGGTCAGGCTGGACGGGGCTCTTAGCAACTTGATCTAGTTGATGATGTCTCTGCTCAGTGCAAGGGGGTTTGGACTTAGAAGATCTTTAAAGGTCCCTCCCAACCCAAACTATTCTATGATTCTATAACATGAAAATTTTATACTTCTGCTGTACCAAGATCTTTCACTCTTTTGTGCTCTTCAAATTGACTGTCTCACACTGTTACTTCTTGTTATATTCTATACTTCTTGTTATATTCTATAAGCTCTTTGAAGCTTGGATTTCTGTTTTGTTTGGGTCAGTATGTTCCAGGTTCATTACAATATTCTTGCCCCTTCATGAACTGCCTCTCAAAATTGTTTTTTTTTTACTGGGCCATTGTTCCAGAAAAAGTCCTTAAAATGTCTATCACTTTCTCAAGGATTTAATTTACTATTTAACAATTTTTTATCAATAGAATAACATAATTTAGTATACATTTTGGCAAGGCTCAGATTTATTACATGGGTGAGTTATTATCATGTTATCACAAAGAACAGGAGGTCAAAATTTAAATGCATGTTGGACATATTTATGTCTGGATTTCAGAACAGAACTGGAAGATGATCTCAGCTTACTGGGGCGTTCTCAGAGACAATTCATACAAGTAAGTGACTGTTTAGGTGCACTTTATGCAACAGTGGAATACTCTGTTGTGTCCTGCAGAGGGGAAGGAGCTCAAATAACATGGTAAGGGAGGGGGAGAACTGAATAAAAAGTTAAAAATACCCTAAATACCCTGCTACCTTTTTTTTTTTTTTTCCCCTAGGGGAGAAAAAAGAAAAGACCAATTAACAATGTTGAAGAAAAAAATAAAAGAATCCTATTTACAGATTTCAGAAAAGGAAATAGACCTGAGTCCAACTATATCTATAGACAGAAGCAATAACTCCAACTTGTTACTGTGGAATAGCTGTACAAACTTATAAAACTGAAAAAAATCTTTCTGTCACATATAAAAAATTCACACAAAAAACACCTTCAGAAACCCTCTTGTTTGTAGAGACTTACAATTAATAATGCATTCTACTTTTCCAAGAAATCTTTTTGACAAAAATCGTATGTGTTATGAACATATAGTATCACTCTCTCCTCACCCAGCATAAATATATATTCTGAGAAAACGAATCACTATAAAATAATTTAAAATGGGGGTGGGGTTGTTTGTCTTTCTGAACTGCCAGGAAATTATTTTCTAAAAGTTGTAAAAAAAAAGATTAAAGAAGTGCAACTAGCATTTACAGTAAATATTGATATTTGTAGTAAAAAGAAAAGAAATCTAGAAGTGTAACCACAGTAATTAACAATGACTTAATTTACAGCTGTTGCAACAATGAGTTAGTGAAGTATCTGGAAGGTTGTTTTTTTCAGACTTCTAGCTCAGTGAAACAGATTTCCTCTTCCATTTCATGGCATCCCTGGATCCCTGTAAGGAAGAGAGAGCTGCATAATAATATATCTACCAACAGGATTCTTTTCTAAGCAGTCTGAGTAAATTCAATCTGAGCTGTTCTTAAGCTTAATGAAAGAGCCTAAATCTCCTGTTCAGGAATACTGGCTCCTTCTGCCTCATGTTGTGTTTAAGGATATAATTGTCAGAACTAAGTCAGAATTTGAGTCAGAATTGTCAGAATTTGCTGTTTATCTGTTATAAAGATATTAAAAGTAGGGAAATCTAATATTTTGTTTATTTCAAGTGACCCTTTCAGCTTTGCTCAGGCATAGAAATAATCTGAAACACTATGCATCATTATTGCTAGGCTAACAGGAAGGAAACTCTCTTTGTTCAAGAGCCCAGACCTGCCAATCCACACACTCTGCAAGACTGATTCCTGTTGCACACCTTTTCCCAGATCAGTACATAGGTAATTTAAGACATGATCTACTAGCCAGTTACAGCTGAGGCCCAAGGACAATGATCTTTTTACTGAAACAAAGAAAAGCTAATGGGAGGGCAGATTCATCAGGAACAGCAGCAGGCAGCAGCATCCTCCTGATCTGGCACCTCATGCCCTGGGAAGCACCAGCTCTCTTTCCCTGGCTGTCAAACAGGCAAACCTCCCCATAAGTCTCTCTCTCAGAGTCCATAACCGGTGTAGCAGAAGTTAAATAATCTATGTAGTGTGGGTATGAAATCACACACCAGTCTTAAACTCCTTATTTTAGAATGTTAGTGGTAATCTGAAAAATACTGCAAGTTTTCATGTGAGATGTGCTATTACTCTTGCTGAAATAAAGCCATTTTGATGTCAACAAAGAGAAACAGTATGATTTATCTGTACTTAGATGTCTACTATAGCATGACATTAATTATTTTCTGGAAGCATTTATTTCTCTTTAATGACTACAGAGAAAGAGCCGAGGGTGATTCTGAAGTAGAACTCCAGACAATAAATATACTTGGATCAGTGAATCTCAGATCTGCATGGCAGTCAACTCCAGGTGTTTAGCTACAGCTCACCTGAGACAAGCCCCTTAGTCAGATTAACCATAACTCACAAACTGGTTTAGCAGTGCTTCACTTGTGTTCATTCAGCTCTCACACCTGTGGAAGTATCAGTAAGAAAAAAAGTAAAAAAAAATGCTCCTTGGGCAGCCCAGGACTCTGAGTTGTATCAAGATCTGTGCATTGCAACTGGACACAACCAAATCTCTTACCTGGATTCTGCACCAAAGAGGAATTGCTTTTCTGTTGTGCCCAGTTCTGGAGTGGGATGCTGTGCAGCATTTACGGCCAGATATGCAGCAAACCCTCCCCTTTCCTCTCACTGGGATGAGCCATTTCAAAGGATGCAGGTATCATAGATCTTCCTATGTAGGACCCAGGTATCTAGATGAGGAGTCCAAGAGTCTTCCTGTTAATTTAATCATGGATTTTATCATGAATGGTGGTAAGTTTATTAGTCAATGGCTCAGCGTTTAACAGCATGAACTCAAGATCAGCATCCCCATCTGTCAGTATCTTGTATTTCTGAGATGAAACAGATGGCAAAGCTAATGGCATTGAAATTAAACCCCTCAGCCTAAGTTTACACCTAACTGCATCACCTTTTCCTGTCTTATGATTGGCTGCAGAGGGGGAAACACAATATTCTTTATTTGTAGAATACCTGAATACAAGGAATGGGAAGGAATGCTACTGCACTGCTAAGGCCACAGGAGAGGAGCTGTGCTCCTGAGAAGATGCCTAATATCACTGATGAGTTCTCAGCTTTTATTGAAGCATGAGACTTTTTTTCTTTAAGCATGACTATGCTGAATTACAAAGTTATCTTTCTAACTCAGCTAAGACAGACTCAGGTGCAAAAAGGATAGGCACTTTCACCCATTCCTACAGTTTCAGACATATCATTTTAAAATTATTGATTTTTTCATCAACACTAAACTTGATTGCAGGCAACTTTAAAATAAAATAGATTTCTTTTAAAGGGGAATTAAGTTATATAAAAATAAAATAAAGCTGTTTCCTTCCAACAATTTAATTAGTTATTTAATATATTTTACTCTGAAAAAGCACCTGGTGTATGCATTATATTTTCAACTCCCAGCAGTCTGAACAGGCAAAGTTTAGTGAATAATTTCTATCATAAAAACTTAAATGTTACATGCAAAGGGTCCTTATCTTTCTAATTTTTAAAAGTGTATATAGATGAAAAATTAGAGATAAATTATGTAAATTTTGACTCTGATAGTTCTCATGTTGCAGTGGGACTAGACTTTTCTTTACAGAAACAGAACTCAGCATTGAAGTTCAATGTTTGCAAAGTTTTGGAATATTGGAATATTGGAATATTTTGGAATATTTTATCTGTAACACAGTCAAAACTTCAGTATTTTTGGCACCACATAAACTTAAGCAAATAGCATAATATGGTCCTCAATTTATAATAGGTTTGCAATTGTGACAGGAGATTTTTTTATAGGTGTGGTTTAGTGTAGCGTAGTGTTGCCTGACAGAAATGTCACTGAATCTGGTAATTATAAAAATATATGTGATCTTCCTTGAAAATCTACTTTACTGAAATTAGTTAATGCAAATCTGTATTTTGGTTTAGTTTGTTTGTTTGGTTTTTTAAATAACTTGTTGGGGTTTTTTTCCTTCCTTGACCACAAGGAATTTATATTAATTTTTTTTCAGTAGGTTAAAAGTACTAGAAATATCTGGATTTTATTACTTCTGTCACTTTTTAAAATGGGAAATTACAGTTCCTTCTTTACCTTCCCCTTCCAACAAAATAAAGGAGAATTGTGAACAAAAGGAACCAAACCAGCAAACTTCAGCATGGTTTTTTGGGGGGGTTTTTTTTTGGTTTTTTGTTGGGTTTATTTTGTTTGTTTGTTTGGTTTTGTTTTTTTTTTTGTTGTTTTTTTTTTTTTTTGTTTGGTTGGTTTTTTTGGTAAGGTTTCTGGTAGCTAATTCATTCTTACATCATTAGGTCATTAACCTCTGTAATTCTGTCATTTTTGTAATTACTGGAGTAGCCTCTGAGATCAAATATCTTCCCCATAAAAATATACAAAGGTTTCTGCTCATTTTTCTTCATTTTACCAAATTTAGTGGTTTAAAAGTTACATGTCTTGCCTAAATTATTGAGATTCTTCCACTAGTCAAGTCTCAAGATTATTATCTCCAGGCAAAAAGAAGCTTTGAAGACTAAAATGGCATAAATTCCTAAATTTGGAATGACTAAAGTTAGGGGGCAAGAGTCCCATCTGGAGCTACAATTTCTTAAAAATCACAGTTTTATCATGACTTGGAGGTTAATGTTTTCCTAGTGCAACATCTAAGTACACTCTGTATGCTACACAAGAAGGATTATGTAGTATGGTGAATTTAATTGAGATATATTGTGTCTTAGAGTTTCTAGTGAATATAAAACAGAAAGTATCCAAAATGAGTTAAACATCTTTCCATATTAATGTCTTACACTCCTACTCTGCTTTTGAGTGCTTTTTGTGTTTCATCTAATTTCTGAATGAAACATGAATGATACTTCACAAAAATAAAGAAAAGAAAGAAAAAAAGAAAAACCTATTCTGATGAGAAGTTGAAATGCATTTTATGTTGTAAATACTTCAAGATGTTTGAAAATGTGAATTTATTTTAATTTTATTGTTGTTTTTGTTTTTATCATTTGTTATGCTACGTAGCAGAAAAAGAGAATTTTAATCTTTCCAGAGTAGTGGTGCCTCAGACTTTCTAACTATGTAAAAACTCTTAGGGAGACCTGTTTGGAATTGCAGTGGGAGGGTGCCTATGGGTTTTCCCTGCCTCCTGGTGGAACGGTCAAGACATGAGGGAACTTCTGATAGCATTTACCTTTACTCAGTTACTATACTGTTCCAGGATTATTTTTGGGTTGCCCAT
This sequence comes from Promerops cafer, assembly GCA_013398275.1. Taxonomy (NCBI): domain Eukaryota; kingdom Metazoa; phylum Chordata; class Aves; order Passeriformes; family Nectariniidae; genus Promerops; species Promerops cafer. The sequence goes on along the minus strand of VZSE01003443.1, from coordinate 1,609,338 downwards.
ATTCCTTCCTCCTTAACTGCCATAAAATCCTATCTCCTTCTCCCTGATAATGTTTATCCATAGTTTGTGCCTAATTTTGGAATGAGCTGTTGGTATGTTACCACCTTTTTATGTTCCTCACAATTTGTTTATCCATCAGATGCTGCAGAGTTTTTCTTCTTCATGGGCTTTCTGTTCTCACTTTGGTCTTCTGTGCATAAAGGAAAAAAATAAGTTCCCTAGAGAGGCAAATGTTTGTCTCAGGCATTGGGACAACTCTGTTGTCTCCCTGCAGTAGAGCAGCACCAAAGCCCTGAAACCTGATAAAATGCTAGCCCTAGTTTTTAACTTGGAGGTGAAGTCAGTGGCAAAAGCCACAGCCTGAACTGATTACCACCTTGGGGAAAAGTAACCCCCAAGAACACAGACACACAAAAAATCCCTTGCAAATGCAGTGATGGTTTTATGTGAGTGTAAGTACCAGTCTTACTGGTTGTTGCAGCAGGATGTGTCCTCCCACTCTCTGCTACAGAGTTGGTGCAGATATGGAAGAGATAACCCAGGGTAAAAGGCCCAGAAAGGGGTCATCTCTGCTGCCAAAATGGCTCAGGCTCCAGCTAAGAATCAATATCTAAGTCTGGAGAGCAGATGTGGGAAGAGATAAAAGAAGTATCCTTGACTGAGAGGGACTGTTTTACAAGCTGTAAAAAACACAAGAGTTAGCAAAGAGGCAGGAGCCTCTTACGCCCTAACAAGCATTTGAGACTTCTCTCCAGAGTCTGGACGCAGATTCCGCAGTTACTTTCCTGGGAATTGAGGAAAAGGAGCTCTATCTGTGCCCCACCAACAATTAGATGGTAAGATACATTTAATCCTAAGTTATATTATTTCTTTGCTAGCTGTAAAATTGATGGTACTTTTAACCTCGAGCTGAATATACCTACTAGTAGTCTCTTTTTGTCCTAATTCCTGTGTAGTATATAGCTTGTTTTAAGTCTTATGTCTGTTAGTTTTGTGTCTATTAAATAAATAGTTCATTCTATAATAGAATCGGGCATTATTAAACAACTTGCAAATGAGAGTGGGTTTTGAGGTGCTGGCCACTTCAATTAAGCTACTGTCTGCTGCCAGAGACCTGGGCAAAAGGCAGGGACTTATCTAAACCCCCACATCTATTCATAACAGTTGTGACTGTTCATGATTTGACTTAAAAGGAAAGT